>JABUQX010105227.1:0-17500 GCA_015478945.1 Trachelipus rathkii
CATTTCAATACTGCAATTCTATAAAAAAAAAAACAATCCACTATTAATAATAAAATAATAACAACAATTATAAGAATAGAAATAATACCAATAATAGTTCATGATAATATCAAAAATACATAAATACATAATAATTTTACCCATACCTGATGTTACTTAAAAGGCTTAATTCATCAGAAGCTCAAGAATCTCATTCCATCTATATTCTATATTCTTCTTAATACGAGTTCCTCAAACACCACCTCTACAATCTTGCGAATATGTAGTTCCTCAAACATATTATATAATATATAATTTACATATATACCAACCTATCTACTAATCTGGCGATACTCGGGTTCTCAACTAAGACCTCTACAATTCCTGGTAGAATTCATGATATAGAGAGAGTTTGAAAGGTGAGTATTATAGTAAGATATGAAGATTTATTAGCAGGGTGTGTAAAAAAGGAGAGGTTTGAAATAAAAACGTAAGATATCAATGGTACACGATTAATAGGTGAGTTGTGTATGAGTGATGAGATGGTCTCTACAAGTGTATGAAAGTTATTTAGAATGTGATAGCAGCTGGAACAAGGGTCTGAGCTTAAAATATATTTAAGATATATGATGATGAAAATGGAAGCAGTTATTATCAGAGTGTAGTAGGAATAGATTTTTGATAAATGGTAGGATAGGTGACTTGGTCAATTAATAATTCGATTGATGGATGTTAAAGGACTATAAGTCACTTGAGTACGCATAAAGGGTCTTATATGAGGTTATGTATTAACATGTATTATATATGTATAGTAGTTATAGATAGACACGTGTACTGGATAATAAGAAGTAATATATCTAAAACTGACAAATGTATATATTCAGATGATCAAATCTTAGTAGAGGCGTTGATTAGGTATGGAAGTAAATTGATAAAAGTATGATATATAATGAACGTATTAGAGAGTTATGTGGTGTATGTGAGAAAGAGTGAAATAAGAGTTAAGAAGAATATTATATCAAAATCTATTGTGCTGTAGATGAGTTTAGTTCTCACTATCATAAAGGTTTGGGATAGATGATGTCGAGTTTATATGGTGTAAGTCTCACCTGAAAATGCACAGAAGTGTTATAATCTATGGGTAGTATGTCGAGTACTCTCCAGAGTGAGCATTGGTAGTTAAAAGATCAGAAAGTGAGCAAAGTGGAATTGAGTCCAGTAATAGAAGGAAATGATCACTTTGGTAGAAGAGAAATGTTGAGTTTGGCTCCATGTAGAGGCGAGAATAATTAAATAATGTGTCGAGAGTACGATCTAACATTCTATGAGTGAGATTGAGACCTGGATGAGAATTCGAGATGTTATAGGGAGTGATATAGCTTTTTGTTGACTTTCTACTCGCTTCTGTGGTGCCATTTTAGAGAGCACTTAATACCTAACTCTACATCTCCGACAGAAGTATACACTCTTATATTTACTTTTTAAATATTAATTCATATTGTTGTGAGGGACGAGACGGAGTACTTGAGTATAAATATTCTCACTCTTATGGCAGAGTAAGAGACTTCATGAAAAAGGAGTCGCGAGACATATTTACTCATCATAAGACTAAATATTTGTCATATATATAGTAATATAAAGGTGGCGTGTTAAGGTGCTCAGAGTGCTTTCTTTCTTAGTGACATATATTGTTTTATTTATACTGTTAGATTACTAACTCTCTATACAATGCTTATCCACTGTGCATGCACGCGCATTTGACTAACGAGCTATAAAAATGGTTTACAAATATAGCTTTGATAACACAACTACTTAACCACCAAAGATCACCATTAAAGTGAGTGTGATGATAAGATATAAGTGAGATGTGTTAACTGATTCGTGTTAATTATTAAAAAATGATGTGGAGCGAGCGATAAATCAGTAAGTGAGCGTGCAGTTTTAGTATTTAGTGTCCATAAGGGATCGTGTTTTCACATAACAAGTGAAATATAGACGAGGAAACATAATTACAACTATTAATGCATTATAATTATATATATATATATATAAATTAACAATAATATTAATATATAATATTAATATATAATATATATAATATAAAAATATATATATTAATATAATTAATATATATATAATATATTAATATATAATATATATATATATATTAATATATTAATATATATATATATAATATATGATAATTATATAATATATATATAGTGTATATTAGGATTTTAGAGAGTAGTCCTAATAAATCACATACAGATTACTAACCGAATTGGAAAAGGTTGTCGTTGTTTGAGGAGGCCAGGTTTTCATGCGAGTATACTATATCTGTACCATAGTGATAGGGTAATTAATTACTCATCATTATATGTATATATTAGGTGAAATAACTTCTGAAAAACTATCTATACTAAATGGATATAATATAATCGATCTCATCTCCATTGTACTTTTTCGTCGTTCTTACGAAGTATAGCACTTGATACTCTATAGCATGTTGAGTATATAATAGAGATAGCATAGGAATATTTAACATGAGTAATTCAAATAATGAAAAGTTTTGTTTCATAAAATTTAATTTGTGAGGTATATAAATATATTTGAATAATTTAGCAAAGACACGGTATTCGTAGAAAAAAAAATAATAATATAAATGTATAATAATAATAAATTATAATTATAATATAATATAATAATTAAATTATAAATATATAAATATAATAATAATTATAATAAATAATTATAATAAATAATAATAATAATAATATAATAATTAATTATTAAAACAATATAATTAAATTAAATGCAATAAATTATTATATATAATAATTATATTATATATATAATTGAAAAATAATAAATAGGAGTTAAATAATTATATACATAATACTATAAATATGATAAATATATCACATAATAATTATTAATATATTAATTTTCTCCATTATGAGCTCTTCGTTAGGTATTATAGTTCATATATATATATTTACTTTACTACTATAATAGGCATGTTAGTGTGTATCTTTCTTTTATAGACTAGTTAAATTGGAAAAAGACTATTCCTACCTATAATATCAAGTCATAAGTAATTAGTCATTGTGAGTCAGTCAATGATCACTATGCTGACAAAAACAACAAAAGAAATACTCTGATCAACAAAACTCACTCACTAAACACAAAAATACACAAAACTTCCACCATCAATATTATTTGTTATAAAGTTGATAGTATTTTATCATACAAATTAATCCAATAAAATATATAGTATCTGAGTAATGTACAATACTCCTATATTATATATATAATAATAGTTAATATAAAATATGTGAGATTCTATTTACAAATATTAATAATAGTATAAACTAACACGGTCCAGAAGTGAGCTATATCACTTCATTGCATCCATACACTCATGTTTCGAACAAAAATATCTCAAATATAGTGGTTGTGCGTCATTAATAATGGGGTAATTTAAAATTATTAAGGTATATTGATATATAATTTGCGCATACAGAAATATATATCTAATATAATAATTTTAATTTTTATACTATTTAGGTAAAGCATAAATTCTATATGTGGAGTCTAATAAATATTTTTAGAATCAAAATAAAGACATTATAAATTTGTTAATATATAACTTTGCGTATTCATTATTTCACAATTAGTTATATATAAAGCTGTCAGTGAGAAATAATAAGTATCATTCATCATCATACATCATCATCATCCTATTATTATTAATTATTAATATTTAATTATTATTAATTTATTATTATATTTAATTATTAATTTTATTATTATTAATTTAGTTATTATTAATTATTATTAATAATAGAAATATTCCATTAGTTTTTTCATACACGCAGACTCTAATTACCCGGATCACACGTTTCGAAAAATGTGAGGTGAGCTTAATAAACGTCAATTTTATAATTATTCACACAAATAAATAATACAAGAGAGAGAGAATAAAGAGTTATATAATATAGATGAGAATATAAATTCCGCTAAAATAAGCAACTAGCATTAATTAATGTAAATTGAATTTACATATCACTTTACTACCGAGTAATATAAGGGGTGGCATTAGGCATCTAATAAGTTTCAGAATACACAAAAGTGTTCTTTATAATGCTGATTATATATAGGATACACTGAGTAGAGAGCAGAAGACTTATGCATCGAGATAAAGAATTAATTCACCCACTATTATATGACATTTGATAGTGTTATTATACTGCCTTAATCATAATGAGATAAAAAAATCTATCTTATGAATGTCCATAAACTTGAGGTAAATACACAAATACTGGCATAAATCATCATACATTCTCGCTCCTATAATTTTATAAGATTGGCGCTGTAGGTGTGTCCACGCATACACTCCAGCGAGCGTCAATTGGAGAGTACTAATAGTCAATAATTGACACATAATCACGTAGAGTATAGATTGAATTAGTCGAATAAACCACTCTAGTTGGTCCTCACGAGAGCTGGCTGGACAGCACCCTATCCCTTTCCGAAATCAATTATGTTCAGAGCCATGCAGATTCACTCGCACACGGATATCGTGTATAAGAGACTCCTTCGTCAACACTAATAGATTCACATCGTACACTTACTAAATTTACCTGCTGTAAATGGGCTTGCTCACACTAAACCAAATCAGTTTGCGCACATCTAATCTTCTAATCACGAGCACGCTCTCTTTACTCTCTGCACTTGCTAGCCAAACTCTACTACAATTCCTCACTACACTATACACGAAAAAACACACCACTTAGTATGACTCAATCCATCTTATTTTCCTTACTATCTATCCGCATGCCCGAGTATGTATAGTCTATACACACCAACTTATCACTCTATAATGACACTAATTAGAAAGACTAGGTTATTCACTAACCTCAGGTCTTTATACCTCACAATAAATGGCTTATTACCACTTATCTGACGCATAACGCACCACCACGACTAGATCTATATGAGACACATCATATGCACTTTCACAAATATATACCTCCTTCTTCTCACACTCACACCTTACCAAGCCCCTGCTTATACCTAATTGCATTCTTCTTTCCTATATATTATCAACTTCTTGTAATCACACTCTCTATAACATATATATACGAATACTCACTAAGATTGTCCTACTATGAACTCGACATTCTTGCACACAAAAAGTTGTACTACAGTAATCCAATATCTAATTCTCTCCTCATATATTTCACTACTATACATTAACACAGGTACAACATACCCTCATGCAAAACCCTAGCATACTCAAGACATCCAACAAGGATTTATTTGCACCATCCACCTTCCTACCATCACAAACTTTCCTGTAACACTCTGCATCATCCGTTCCTATTTCATCCAACATATATCCTCACAATATTTAAATTCAAAAGAACTTGTTTCCCAGTTGCTCATCATCCCTAACATGACTTCACACTACGAACTCCCCTCCTCATTGCTATACCTTACTTCCGTTGATCACATTTACGTTTCAATCCCCTCCTTTTACACACCCTGCCCACCTCCCTACCAAAATCTCTCAAACTCTCTTTCAGATAAGCAACACAAAATCGCTAAGAATCTCATCGCACATATTCGATCACAGATACTTTTTCGAGAACTACTCTCTCAATACCGTACATCTCTCTATATACTCCTTAAAACGAGAAATGTTCTAAATAAACTGAACTCACTATTGACACCATCACATAATGGGGTAGCATAAGCAAAACAGATCTCCTCTTACCTATATATTCCTTACATAAAATATAACAATCTCGCCGCGGTATAGTAATCAATACAAATTAAATCTCACAATGAAGCCAACAGGTTCATGATGAACATGCAAAGAGAGACGAAGAGAATGTCCACATTATAATATCGCGGTCACCATTGGGCCAGTTCACTGCCTAGATTATTTAGGAAAATGTCATATCCTTGATCTTCAGTATTTTACTTACAAGCACATGTCTCTTATTATCAGAGAGGTCATACAATACACCACATTTATGAAATAGTCCATTCTCTATATTAAACCCCATCCTATGATGCTTAGTGTGGTCACTTATCACCTCACTGAATTCCTAAAGATAAGAAACCATACACATAGAGATTCCATCAAAGTATACATATTGGAAAGTATATAGATATCACAGAGCGTAGTCACCTTTCTAAATTTGTTAAGATTCCACTCGCTGCTGCGCATGCGTAGCGATCCAATTCAAGATCATACAGACCTTTGTCGAGATAAGTGAATACTTTGCTCCAACCTGTAATCGTTAAGCAAAAAAAAAAAAAAAAAAAATAGTTGTCGTAGAGCTCATCAGAGGGAGCGCGTCGAGATATACCGCGATATGCTCCGAAGCGACAGAGCAGTTCCGACTATCAAAGAGAGAGTGAGGTTAATTATTTTATCAATACTGCTTATAATTAACCTATTGTGAATATCTACCACCGTTACAGTTAGTTTCGCATCTTTAAAATCACAAATGAAACTGCAATGAGCTTTTTATGCCAAATAAATGTACAGAACGCAAATTTTTGAGGACAAACAATCTGAGTAGCACAAATTCCTTACGCTAGAGGCGCGAATCCCACAATAGGCAGGCTATACATTATAACTCTTATCATAATATAATACAGAGGCAATATCTTATTTACAATATAAGTAGCATAAAGAATTAGAGTATGGATAATAAATATCTCCTAAATAAAATTTACATTAAGTCTTAGTCACCAAACAATATTTTAGTGTTTTTTTAATTTCTTTTTTTTTTATTATTATTTATCGCGAAATATCATAAATAGGCTTACTTTCTTTATTATCAATACTAACCGCATATTTTTCTATAGCCACGAAGATGATAACTATTCGATCGGTTACCATACATACGAGGGATTAGTTGTTTTATTATCAATATTTTTTAATTATTTATTATTTATATTATTATTATTATTTAATTATTATTATTATTTATTATTATTATTATTTATTAATATATATATATTATTATTAATTATATATATTATTATTATTTATTATTATTATTATTTTAATTGATTATTGATAATTAAAATATATAAGCGTAGATATGTTTTAAATGAGATGTAATGTAATATGTATATCGTGCATTATACTCTACTTGTTAGACACTTATATGAATTCCTTATTACCAAATTTTTATTTATATAAACCCTAACTGAGGTGTATAGTCACCTAATATTATTTGACACTCCAATTTGTTCGAGCGCTGGAATGCGCTATGTATATGGAAATCAGTAGCTTATTTTTTCTCCCTTCAGAGATAACGTTTGGGTAAAAACAAGTCTTTTTATCATAGTTGATCCAGTTTGTTGAAACAATAGCTGGAGCATCATTTTTAATCCAAATTATGTTGAACAATACTAATTATGTACATCGCATTATTATTTATTATCCGAGAGTAATATAATGTATGCAATACTATATGAGCTATAATTTACTCTAATTATTATTTATTATATTTTAATATTATTATTACTATTTATTATTATTTGAGTGATTCACTAATTATATCTCTGTAGATATAATAATTGTAGTATAAATAATTATGAGTTAAATATATATGTTTGAGTGCATAGTCGACAGACCTCTCTGCACTAAGAGTTACTTATTTATTCTCACACAAAAGAAATTAGTTCATCAGTGAGTATATTTTTACACGCGTCGGAATTAAATGAACTCATTTCGATTATATATAAACACCTTTATCACAGTATTTACGTCCACGTCTATATTGCGTGATCGACGATTTATTGCAGAGGAAAATCAAGTTTTAATTTTATTATTATTATTTACTCTAATATTCAATCAATTAACTTATTCACTCTATCATATACCCTTTACCGGGGAATTTAGAGGGAAACAATTATGAGAATAGATAAGTAATGTATTCTTAAATATAATTAAGGGTCTATATTAATTAATACATAATTGTCATAATACAAATAATTATCATTCCCTTTTAAAGAAACTACGAGATTGCTTATTATATGCATCGCGAGATATATAGGAGAAAGTGCGTTCCTCGAGGGATTCTAGGCCAGAGGATAAGAGACCGCGTGAAGAATGACCGATTGGTTCCAAAGAGAGTCACATATAGAAATTATGCTATATGTTATTAATTTTGTTTAAAAATAAATTATTGTTAATGATATATTAGAATAAATAATGCTAACTATAATCTACATAGCACAGAATAAATTTAATTTTGGTAATAGATATTATGATCTTTGAAAAGTTAGTAATTGGAAAATAATCTAAAAGGAAAATAACTCTCCAAAGGCGACTTTCTTATCATCAAAATTAAACAAAACCATTTTCCCTGCAATATCAGTAAATAGCCTTTCTTGAAGAGCAGATAATTAGAAACTTCATATATATACCTAAAATAGAACTGTTTATAAAAGGCCTGTTGTAAAAATTGCACTTTTCCAAAAATTCCCTACAAAGGATAACCATCTCTTTACAGTTATGAGAAAACACTATATTTTTAACCACAACAACACTCCCACATTTCAAAGAGCAACAAGAATTTAGATATGTTTTTTAAATATCATAACAGGAAAAATGAACTCGCGAGCCTGATAAAACTCTTTTGTGCTAAGGAGAGCAACAAGAATCAGATATTGGATAGCAACTTATTTCTTCTCATTATCACTTCACAGCTGGTCCACGAGCGGTGAAGCAATAGTCCATTGCATCTCTTCTCATTGTCTCGGTTGGCATTTTCTCTCGATCTCTTCCATCACGATGAACACATCTTACTCAAGATCGCGTATCCATCAAACCTAGGAAATCGCCTCTACTCATATCCTACAAGTTTAATTTTTGAAGTAAAATATGCAATCTGGTAACACCCTTTGAAACCTAAAGGCAAGTTATACAGAGTTTACTCTATTTAATTAAGCCTGCAGCTGTTGACAAGTATAAATTCCTAAAATAGTATATATACTATATTACTATACTCTCTTATCTCTCATCTCTGCTCTCCTACTCTCATCTCTCTCAAGCGCAGACATATATAATATATATATAATATATATATATTAGTATATATATAATAATATATATATTATAGTATATATAATATATATATATTATATATATAGGTATGTAATATATATATATATATATATATATATATAATATATATATATATATATATTATATATTTATATATATATATATATATATATAATAATATATAAAGATAAATTGATATTCATTTATAGTATGTTTTCCCCAATACTATTATATTTCACCACTTAATAGTTTATTTTTTTAGATCATTAGTCATTTATATATTTGCCTGGTGATTATATTGTAAAGTAAGTACCTACGCATATAAATAGTGCGATAGAATGAAAATTTGGTATCTAAGTTTTAGGAAAGTATTTAGGAAAAGCCCTAATATGGGTACCTTATTATTCACTAAACTTCTAAACGAGTCATAGAATAACTATTTTTCTATAAATGATGTCATTTTTTATATACCGTAACTTCTTATAATTTATTTGAGAGTCCATGCTGTTGATATTTTATAAAAATGTGATACTGACTATTATAATTAACTTTACAAATACCAATATAAAAATCTATTAATAGTTATACGAGTAGCCAGCCTGCTTATTTTCATAGGAGAGTATATTGGTCGAGAGTATATATATATACAGTATATATACTATATAATAATACATAAAAAAAGTTATAACACGCAAACATGGTTCAAACATAGTTGCCAGAATATATATATATATATTATATATATATATATATATATATTAATATTAATATATATTAATATATATATTATATAATATATATAATATATACTATATATATATAATATTATAATATATATTATATATATATATATATTATATAATATATATATATATATATATATATATAATATATAATATATATATATAATATATATTATATATTATATATATATAATATATATATATATATATATCTATATATATATATAATATATATATATATATATATATAATAATATATATATATTATATATAATTATATATATATATATATATATATATATAATTTAAAAATTGGAGCTGACTAATTTAGCTAGTTTAAATTGTGAGGGCCTTGAGGATCAGAAATTCGAGTTTGTCGCAAAGAAAAACAAAAAAAATAAAGTTACTCTGTCTTCATTTTAGTATGAGAATTAGGCCAGAACACCGTGTATATTTTGAGAGATCCAACTTATCACCGCACAGTACCATATATAAGCACCTAGCGTAAAGCACACACACAAACGACACACCAAAACCAAGAGCACCACTAGCACTCCATAGCACCAGCACCATAAATAAAGATTCAATTATTGATGGCACCTATATATATTGAGCATCTCTATTTTATTATTTTTTTGTATTCAAAGCGCGCCAAGCATACACCTATAGCACATTATCTTTATATACCTTAAAATCGTATCAGAGCAACGAGTACTAATGATAAATATGATGCGCCGACATACCTAGAGAGAGCATCCAGCATAACCGTCAACCGTCAACAACATAATATATATATACTACACAATATATAGCATCACCTGAGCACCACATTTCAAATCACAATTGCGTATACACGCACACTATGTTGTTCGTGTTCATTTTTTAGGGCAGTTGCATCCAATCTTAAGAGCTTGGGCGCGACCCACGCTAGCGCTGAAGGTTTCGTCTAGCCATCTAAATTATACTGAAATAGATTCTTAATTTTTGGTCGATTACACAGACCACTTAAACATATGCTGTTTGGGCTGACCTTTGTTGTTACAGATCAAGGAGACCTTTGGATCTAAATATATCTGTATATCTATGAACTCGTAAATGATTGCCTATTATATTTTATATTTTTAGAGCTCACACCTCGGCCATGTCATTTGCGCGTTTTCTCTCAGAGAGCGATGAATACTTTCTGAGCATGTGTCTAAGGTTTTATTCTCATCTAGGTAAGCCTCAAAAAGGAATCATGAAAGAATGCAAAAAAACGCTGAGAGCCTCGCTTCCATTCTCACTCGCTAAACTTAACATATTTTAAAGAAATGAATTGTTAAAAAAAAAAAACTGAAAAAGTTTTGAAGTCACCAAACTTCCAATTAATGACTTTTATTGACAGATGCTTGTATTCGCTGAATAAAAAAAATTTTATAGACAAATTTATGATGAAGAATATTTTATTAACTTTTCCAATAACCCACATTTGAGCGCGACCTCGATACATTAGATATTCCTTAGAATCATTTTTTTCACTCATTATCCGGCATATAATTTTTGTAGTTCTTATTGCCATTTCATTCAATATAAATACTATATCGTCAGAGAGTGAATGATATTACTCAAAAATATATATAGACACTATCAAAATTGGATATATACAGTGTTCCTTCTAAGCGGAAAATTAGAATCTAATTCAGACGACTCTTTGACCTTCAATCTCGTAAATTTCACAAGTCTCTTATTTTGCGAGATTGAGCATTTCTTCCTATTCCTCCCCATTCTAGTCATTTATACAGTCTTCCGTGTCTGCAACCTCTATTTTTATTTTACAATCTCTTAACTGCTCTACTACTCTCATCTATCATACTTACTGCAATACAAAAGGGTCTTCTCGCGTGTGTATTTATTAATATACTCTCCACATGATTAATATTTTTATCTATAATCACATGCAAAGTGATGACTAAATATAAATATAGAGTATATCTTCAAGTAACACTATATACTCAATTATAGTGCATCTGATACCACTCTACAGGTCTATAGATTATAATAAAAAGATAATCGACATTTAGATATATGAGTTATTACTCAGGTAATATAATGTAGAGATATTTATAGAAGATGAATATATTTTTAAAAAGTATGTGAAGACATTAGAGTCATTTATATTACACTAATAATAATATAATAAGTATTCAATTTAAGAGAGATTATACACCATTTTTATAATTTAACATTATATAAATTTATATTAAATATGTAATAATGTGATATGGAGAGTGAGAATTACATAAGTCCATCAGAATATGTAATAAATTGAGATAGATAGTGAGGAAAATGAAACATGGTAAATCGCATATTATGTGGTACATGTATACAAAAATTTCTTTATAATGAGAACCAAAAATGTAAATTAATTAAATCCTAATTATAATATAATTATAATATATATATAATTATATATATATATATATAATATATATATTAGTAATATATATATATAATATAATATAATATATTATAATATATATATATATAATATATATATTATATATATAATTATAATATATATATATATATATATATAATATATATATATATATTATAATATATATATATATATATATATATAATTATATATATATATATAATATATTATATATATAATTTATATATATATTGAATGATTAAGTTTTATATATGAGAGAGTTTTGAGCACCTATAACTGTTATTAGTAACTATTAACATATGGGTGAGCTGAAAAGATATACCGTAAATATATATAAACAATATATACAAAAAAATATCGATATTTAATATTACATATAATCTGTAAGGTTAAACTCTACTAGTTCGAGCAACGACTCCAGCGAGAAACTTTCCTTTACCTCTCCTAGAAAGACCTATGGAGCTGAGATGCCAACTTTAAAAAAAAAAAAAAAAAAAGCACACTGAAATATGTTAGTTGGGTTGTACAGAATTTTGTATCGGAGCTCGCTACCCTAATATATATAATATATAATATACTCCTATCTATCTCCTATTTCATCACTTATCTACAAACTATATCTTATCTCTATATATCATATATTATTATCTTATCTATATATTATACTAATATATATATATATATATTATACACTCTCATCTTCACTCTCCTCATCTCACTCATCTCATTCGGAATGTTGGCACGTGTTCACCTACTCTCATCATAATCTCTAATGCGTCTCTCACCATATACTCATTACATACTTTTTATCCTTCTATGTCGTCACTTCATCTCTCTCTCTACATGAGTGATATGAATAGTTACAAAATGACTGTACCCAATTATTGATACTAGCTTCATTATATTAATTAATGTATATATATATAATGTATATTTGGAAAACCCAGTTTTATAATTCAAATAATGTATAACTAAATGTAATAGAGTGGGGGGGGGGGGGGTAAAGATAGATTTACTATATTACTTACTCTAGATGAGTAGTATCCTGTGTGCATATATAGAATTATATGGCCAGTAATTTTTGGAGTTGTAGAGTGTCTAGAATTAATATATAAATGTAATTAATATAATTTAATAAATTGAGTTAAAGTAGGTGTATGTGTTATATATAATATCAATTATAAAGATATATGAAGGGTTAGATATATTTAGATGGGAGTGAAATGTAATCTTTCTAGAGAAATGATCCTAATCGAGAATGTTATGTGATGAGAGTTAGTATAGGAAGACTTGATAAGTGTAAGTTTTTGTGATCTAATTTGAATGTGATAATGAGTGAGTGAGTATATTAGTTGATTAACTTATGATAGTGTCTTTGGGAAGTATCAGGAGAGAAAGAGAATAGAGTTAAGTTGGGTGATTAAAGATTTTGTAGCATAAGAGAAATAGTGCTAATAAGTAATACTTTTATTTGCATATATAATCGCCTCGATTATTATCATTTATATATATATAACAGGGAAGGTATATATAATAAGATAATTAGGAAAGGTGAGAAGAGGTTGTGATTGAATAGTGTAAAGTTTGATAGATTAGTATTTTGCGTTGAAGAAAGATTGGTTGAGAAATATTGAATTCAGTGAAGAAAGGTATGGGGATGGAAATCGTAGTGAGGATCATTCATATTTTTAGTATAAATGCAAAATTAGGATATTAGTGGTAGTGACTTGATGAAGAGGAAATAAGTATGAGGGAAGTGAAATTAGTAAGCCAATGGATAGTTACATATTAGAAAAACAAAAATTATGTAAGTATCATTAATATATATATAAATATAACGATTGCTTATTTAAAGTTGTTAAAATATGAAATAATAGTATCCTTATTAAATTTTCATATTAATTAATATAAATATTTTCACTATGGAAGTAGTATATGGTAGTTTAATTCAATTCTAGCTACACCACTGATTTTCACACCCAATATTATTCATTAAATACATTATAACATGATAATGTTTGAAAATATAATTATTAGTAAAGTAATATAAGTAATAAAATAAAGTTAATAATGAGATCTATATAAGTTATAGAGTTCTCTATATATTTTAATACTTATATCCCATAGCATATTTTACTTAGCCAGATTAATTTATCTTTATTACCTCTAATATTTATTTGTGTATATAGTAACTAAAATACATGATTGATTTTAATTATAGAACTGGTATATATATAACTAATACAATATAATTAATTATTTTTACCTATAATATATATATATATATATATATATATACTATATATATATATATATAATATATATTATATATACTATATATATCATATATATATATATATATATACTTATATACGGTATTATATATATATATATATATATATATATATATATATATATATATCATCATATATTATATATATATATATATATATATATATATAATATATATAATAATATATATAAGTATATTTATATTATAAGTGTTTGTATAATAATATATATATATATATATATATATATATATATATATATCAGTGATGGGCGAATCCGAATCCGGATTCGGATTCGAATCCGGATTCGAGCTCTCGAATCCGGATTCGATTCGGATTCGAAAATCCGTAAGGTGGCTGGATTCGATTCGATCGGATTCGACAAGACTTTCACACACACGGATTCGGATTGCGAATTCGAATCCAGTGCTGGACTCGATTCGATTCGGATTCGAGCATTTTTACACATACGGATTGGATTCGGAGCTCGATTCCGAAATCCGGATTCGAATCCGAGTCTATTTCTTGTTTCTACAGGAGTCAAAAATATCAAAAATAATATAATAAAAAACGAAAACTTAGAATAAGATTGGATCACTATTTAGGAGCCAACCACAGGAGTGCTGTAGGAGCCAATCAAGATGCATATTTCTATTATTTTTGGCTAATCATAACGCCATAGAAGAAATAGTTACTCCTGAAATATTGGAAAAACTAATAATTTATAGAGAATATGTTAATAAGGACAGGGCCCAATTTTCACCCCCTAAAATGGACATAAAATTCGGAATTTACAGCCGATTTTTGAACCTATAAACACCAAACTCTAGATTTTTTGCCTATAAAACGTTGCTTTTTGTGTTTTTCTGCTTACTGTGGTAATTCCCTTTCAGAATATTCAGTTTTTTCAAAAACCCATGTTTTTGGACATTTTTCCGTATCAACTCCAGAATTCTTTTTCGAAATCGATTCAACTTGAGTATGCATATATTTGGTCCATTAGCCTGCAAAAGTCACGAAAGTACCTTTTCGATTTTTTTTGAGTTTTTGTGCTCAGCGTTGTCCAATTTTTAAACCACTGTTTTTGGATTTTTAAAATGAAAAAATTGCGATAATTTTTGTTTTTTGTATTGCTTGTTTGGGGTGAAGTGGATGAAATTTTCATGTCATATATAATCGAGAGAGATGCACATTTTTTTTACTTAAATAATTTCTTTGTTTATGCATTAGCTTTGGATTTGGTTCTTGAAAATGTAAAAAAAGGAAAAAAAATTTTTGGGAAATTTTTAAAAAATTTCCTTTTGAGTATACAAAAAAATTCTCTAAGTAAAAAAGATGCATCTCCCCGTTTATACCAAGCCCTAAAAATTTGATGTTGATCGGATGAGTTAGAAAATTAATATATCAATTTTTCAACTTTCCGAAAATTCAAACGTTTGAAAAGTGAATATTGAGATGCTTTTTTTCTACCTGTCCGATCAACATCAAATATTCAGGCTTGTACAGTCGGACGAGATGCATCTTTTTACTTAGATAATGTTTTTTGTATACCAAAAAGAATGTTTTTAAAAAATTTCAAAAAATTTTTTGGAAAATTTTTCCAAGAACAAATCCAAAACTAATACATATACAAAGAAATTATCTAAGTGAAAAATAGCATCTCTCCTGACTACATAGGCCCTGAAAATTTTTTCCCCCTCGCCCGAACAGGAAAAAATTATCGCAATTTTTATTTTAAAATAAAAAAAAGTGGGTTTGAAATTGGACAACGCTGAGCACAAAACTCAAAAAAAATCGAAGGTAACTTCCGTGACTTTTGTAGATAAATGGACATCTAATGCATATTCAAGTTTTTGAAGTCATTTCGAAAAATTGTCAAAAACATGGGTTTTGAAAAAATTGACAAATCCCTGAAAGAATGACTTAACAGACACAGAAAAAACACCAAGAAAACAAACGTTTTAGAGGGGGCAAATAAATCTAGCAGTTTTGGTGTTTATGGTCAAATTGCTGATAATTCCGAATTTTATGTCCATTTTAAGGGGTGGAAAATTGGGCACTGAACTTAATTTTATATTCTTTAGTACATTTTGCCATTCTAATTAATGAAATAGTTAACACTTTCAAATCTTGTTAATTTACTTTTTAAAAAATTTATAAAAAGGCAAGCTTAAGAATTAAAATTCAATTTTATAGCAGTTAAAGGTTAATAGAAATTATTTAAAATATATATATATATATATTATAGATAGATATAGTATATATATATATATATATATATATATATATATATATATATATATATATTAATATATATATATATATATATATATAATATATATATATAATATATATATATATATATATATATATAATAATATTATATATATATAATATATGATATATATATATATATAATACATAAACGGTACATTGCACAGTGGGAAAATTAAGGACCCCGCAGTTCCCCCCATGTGGTGGGACCACGATCAGTAGAGGCTCTTATATATATATATATAATATAATATATATAATAATATATATATAATATATATTATATATATATATAATAATATAATATATATATATATATATATATATATATATATATATATATATATATATATATATATATATATATATATATATATATTAAAAGAAGACATAATACTAGAAACATTTTCATGGATAATTAAATGATTCATATTTAAAAATAAAATATTTTATTAAAACAATAGAATGTCAGTAGTAGGGGATATAAACTGACCCACCGACTTGCGAGGTGATTCTTCGAATCATCGGTACCTCGCTAGTCGTATGTCAGTATAGTCATATATATATTTTTAACTCACGTAGGTTCATGGGTTGTTTTTGGGGTATCATTTTATCATCCTAGATTCTCACGTACCTTCCTGGGTTGATTTTTATGTATGGGATTCACCCCAAAGGGGTG
>JABUQX010105228.1:0-2500 GCA_015478945.1 Trachelipus rathkii
CTTTTTCTCCCGAGGTGCGCAGTGCGCTAAGCGACTACCCATAAATGAGCGGGGTGCCCACCTCTGATATAATAATATAACATATATATTATATATATATATATATATACTATATATATATATACTAATAATATATATATATATATATATATATATATATATATATATATATAAAGACATTATCATAGAACACCATATTTTTTAAATATATAATATATATAATATATATATACGATATAAATATTAATACTTTATACTAATATACCGACATATATATAATAGAATACACCAACCTAACTATAACCACTAATATATGGATATGGAAATATAGAAATAATATATATTACAATATAACGTATTTATATAATATAAGTGTAATATAAATATATATATATATAACTACCGTTTATATAGTATATATATATGAGTAATAGTATAAGAACGGTACTCATATACTATGATGAACCGAAGATATGATAATACATATAGTAAGATAGACGAGAGTAATAATAAAATATATATATATTATAAGATATATAATGATGATAATATATATATAAGTATATATATATATATATAATAATTATATATGATATATATATCTATATATAATATATAAGAGATATTATATATGTAATATTATTATACAAGGTCAGTCGTTTTAGCCGAATTAATCCGGTGAAATGTAGCTTAAACCATATTGAAAGCTACAAGACAGATATAGGTCGCAAAGTTTGGCCTGGAAATGTAAAAAAAAAAAAAAAAAAATAAAAAAAAGAAAAAAAAAAAAAAAAAAAAAAAAATTATATCTCAAAAACTACAATAGCTATCAGGCGAAAAGGAATAGATTTTTTAAAAAAAAAAATACAATTTTCGACAATTAAGATCATTAAGAAATAATAATAATAAAAAAAAATTTTGGTAATAAATAGTAATATGATTAGAAAGGCCTATTTAGAGACCTTTTATTTGGTTACTCGTTAAAATAACTATTCTATTAAATTTTGCTTTTTTTTTTTTACTAAAGAATACCCCAAGGGTATAAGGGTCTCTCGGCTTCCGGGGAACTACGGGGTAGGGTCTTCCGAATCCCCCGCTCTTTGGTATTTGGGTGGTCGAGGGGTTCCTCGCCCTCCCCTACGGGGTTATTGAAAACTCCCCCCTATGTTCCCCCGTCGGCTGACCCCCAAGAGTGCCGTATTAAAGCAAAATTTAATAGAAAGTCTATTTACTTTTATCGAGAAAACCAATTAAATAGGTACTAATAGGCCTTCCTAATCATATTACTTATTTTTATTAAAAAATAATTTTTTTATTATTATTATTTTACATTTTCTTATGTGAAATTTTCCAGGATTCCAAAAATGTATTCCTTTCGCTGAAGCTATTGTAGTTTTTGAGATAATATTTTTTTTTTTTTTTTTTTTTTTTTTTTTTTTTTTTTTTTTTTTTTTTTTTACCATTTCCAGGGCTACTGTTGGACCAGCATTCAAGCAATGTATTCCGTTTTACTTGTAGCATTAATAGTTTTTAAGAAATACATATGAACGGATAATCGAAAAGCTTGGCCATAATATATATATATATATATATATACATCATATATATATATATTATATATTATAATCTATAATAATATATATATATAAAATATATATATATATATATATATTATATATATAAATATATATTATATATTATATATATAATATAATAATCATATATATATATATAATATATATAATATATATATAGTATATATATATATTATATATATATATATATATATATAATATTATATATAATATATATATATATATATAAATATATATAATATATAATATATAGATATATATATATATATATAATATAATATATTATATATATATATATATATAATAATATAATATATATATATATGATATATAATATATATTATAATATATATATAATTAATTATTTATATATATAATATATATGTATATATAAAATATTATATATACTTATATATATAAATAATATATATATATATATATATATATATAGTATATATATATAAATCATATATATATATATATATTATATATATATACTATTATATATATATATATATATAATATAATATTATAAATATCATACTATAATATATATATATATTATATATAATATACTATATATATATATATATTATACATATATTATATATGCAGTATGCTTATATTAGTAAAATTGATAATATTTTCTATCCATCTAAAGAAGTTATGTAGATGTATTTTTACCCTACTAAAATTTTCATGTATTTTTACCCTACTAAAATTTTCATAAACCCCCCCCCCGCATTGTACATTAAATACTAAACTGAGAGTGGTGTTATAGCCATCTAGTAAAAGTGTCATGACGAATGCACGCTGCAAACAAAAACAATACCTGCTGGCACTTACTTCTTCGAAGAGACTGAATTTGATAATGTAGGAAGGGGGGGGGGATCAGAAGCAAAAGG
>JABUQX010105228.1:10000-15000 GCA_015478945.1 Trachelipus rathkii
CGTATTGGCCACGCCAATGTCACGGGACCCTCCTCCATTCTGTAAATTTTGCCGTCGCCATTCCCCGCAATCTGTTCACCATATCTTCATTGATTGTCCCAACTGGACCCCATTCACCGTAGTCACTTTCCAACTTTACGGTCCATAACACATTCTAAAAGGTTAACGCATAACTTATCTGAATCCTCCAAACTTTAACAGTAACTATTTTCTATTTTCTTCAAGAACTGAATATTCTTTATAACATATGATTAAGTTATGTAATATTATGACTATTTATAAAGTAAGGAAATCATTTTATTTAGATTTTTATTTATTTTTGACTGAATATTCATTTCGCCTTTCAAATTTTCTTTGGCATTTAAAATATGTATAAGCCAGAACCCACCCATGGAGCTTTGATTATTCAACCCAGCGTGGCCGCTTCTCTGTGGGCCATGGTGGGTCCTGTACACTGAGCATATATCTATATATATATAATAAATATTATATATATATTATATAAATATAATATAGTATATATATATATATATATATATATATATATATATATAATCCAATAACTATTAAAAAAAAAGTTGCGAAAGAGATACAACGGAAAAAGAAAAAGAAAAAATAAAAAAAATTATATAATAAATATTTAAGTAAAATGTAAAAAAAAAATAATGGCTAAAAAAAAACAAACCCTGAGGAAACAAACCAAAATAATATGCTAATCTTATCAGAAAGAAAAATATTATTATATATATATATATATAATATATATATATATAATATATATATATATATAAAATATATATATATAATATATTTATATAGTAATATATATATATATATTATATATATATATATATAATATATATATATTATATATATTATATATATATATATAATATAAAGGAAGCCCCCTCGTATAACATAAATTTATTAATCAATCTGAACTGCAAAAAAAAATATAATATATTAGATATATGATATATAATATATATACTACTATATATATATATATATAAAGAAAAAAATTATATATATTATATATATATATATATATAAGGAAGCCCCCTCGTATACATAAATTTATTAATCAATCGTGAACTGCAAATAATAATAGTATATATATATATATATATATATATATATATATATATATATATATATATATATATATGATATATATATATATATATATACTTTATATATATATTATAAGTATATATATATATATATATATATATATATACTTATATTTCTTATATATATAAAAGGAAGCCCCTACGTTAATACAAAATTTTTAATCAATCGTGAAACTGCAATATGATATATATTTAATATTTATATTAAAAAAAATATTTTTTATTAAATATAAATATATATATATATAATATTATATATATATATATAAGTATATAGTATATAATATTATATAGTATATATATATATATATATATATATATATATATAATAATAATATTATATATAATATGATATATATATATTTAACAATATATATATATATATTATATATAGTATATATATTATATAAATATTATATATATATTTATATA
Organism: Trachelipus rathkii; assembly: GCA_015478945.1. Classification (NCBI taxonomy): domain Eukaryota; kingdom Metazoa; phylum Arthropoda; class Malacostraca; order Isopoda; family Trachelipodidae; genus Trachelipus; species Trachelipus rathkii. Next base: position 11,566 of record JABUQX010105228.1, read on the forward strand.
TATATATATATATATATATATATATATATATATATATATATTATATATATATTAAATCATATATATATATACAATATATGATATTATATATTATATATATATATATAATTAGATTGTCCCCCCAAAAAATTCAAAATTTTGCCACGCACACCCTCCTATTTTGTGCCAATTGTAAAATTAGGAAGATATACAAAATATTATTAGTCTATTTTAATATTAAGGGTTCCCTCATGCAGTGTGTTACTTTTGCAGAATAAAATATTTTTCGTATTTTTCCATTTCAGATTAGATTTCGAAATTTAAAAAAATATATTTTTTAATTCACCTCGTAGTATTAATTATTTTAAGTTGATACCAAATATTCCAGGAAAATTGATTACCTTATCAGATATCAAGTATATACAGTTGTGGATTTGTGCTGTTTTGTTTAAGCGATCATCAAGAAATTTAAAGGTAATTTCCTATGATATTTTTACTTAAAATGTTCATGAGCTTTTGTTAAAATAAAGTAAAAGGATTCATAAATTGAAAATATTATTATATAATGATTGCAAATATAAAAAATGCGGATTGCTGTTATAAGTACCATTTTTTGCTTAAATAATCAAAATTAATAATGTTCAATGTACATTTATGCATATTGCCTACTATTTCATACATTTAAACTTTACATTTAAGTAGGTATTAATAATAAAAACATTCGAATAATTTAATTTACGTATATGTCAAATACGCAACATGTATATTACGCACATTGTTTAATGCTTATTTCCCAGCATCATTTTGAACTGGACCATTTGATTAATTTATTACAAATTTATTTTCAGAAAATGTGTACAAGTCCGTCCCAATGGCTGTTGGGTTTATTGAGATATGAAACCACTGAATGGGCTTCGTCAACTACCTACTATGGGAGAGGTTCTTCAAAGAATAATGTTCTTCACTCGAAAAAATAACATGTCTAAGGCGGCAGCTGCTAATGTAGTAGTCGACGAAGTTATGGCCGTGTGGATTCATGGATCTATTCCGACATCCCACAAGCCGAAGTGTGTTGAGAGGATCAAAGCTCTTTTGAAAGAGTATGAGAATATCTGTAGAAATCGAAATCGTAAGGGAAAAAGGCAATTAGAGCTGGAAACGGCATTTCAAGACAAGTTGAAGACAGTTTTCAATATTGCTCATGCAGATGCAATGAATCTAATCAAAGATCCCAAAGATAAAATGTTTTTGGAGGATCAGCTAACTGTGAGAAATATGTACATTGGAGGAAAGGATGTGGAGTTTGCTCGCAGAGAAGCGAGGCGGGAAAAACGTCGATCGTTCGAAGAAATGAGAAAGAAAAGAAGCAGTGAAGAAATGGAATTACTACGAGCAACAGTGACAATAGAAAGTTCTTCTTCGGACTCCATGGATGAATGTATATCATCTGTTCCTACATCTCACCAATCAGCTTCGAAGGAAGTCAAAATGATAGTAGAAAGTGGTTCCTATTTGGACTCAAAAATCGAACATAAATCTTCTGTTCCTACACCTCATCAATCAGCTCATAAGGGCAAGCAAGTGTTGCCAAGAATGATTAATTATTGAAGATTCCAATTTTGCTTCAGCTCTAGACAGGACTGGAACATCAAATCGAAAAGCGATGCACATTGTTGCTCCGGCACTCACTGCAGCAGGAGTGGAATTATCTTCGGTCACCTTTTCCAAATCAAGCCTTCATCGTTCTCGTAAGAAATCCAGGAAGGACCTAGCTGATAAAATCAAAACTGAGTTCAATCCCGATACGCCCCTTGTTGTCCACTTCGATGGAAAACTTCTCCCGGATTCAGAAAGAAATAAATGTGAGCGATTAGCAGCGCTGGAAAGTGTTGGAAATCCCAAAAATAACTACTGCTGCAGGAGAACAGATTGCTGGAGCTGTCCTTAAAGTGATCAACGATTGGTCGCAAGTTAAACCATGGATTGCTGGCCTCTGCTTCGACACCACAGTGGCTAATACTGGTGTTCACATTGGTGCTTGTTCGATTATCCAGGACAAATTTGACCGGCACCTTCTTTTCCTTGCTTGCAGACACCATATCATGGAATTGGTAATTACTTCAGCATTTGACCTCTTTTTCAAATCTTCTGGCCCAGATATTCCGTTGTTCTCTCGTTTCAAAAATCAGTGGCAGTTTATCGACCAGACAAAAGCTGTTCCATTCAACGATGATGACAAGAGCGATAACCTTTCAAAATGGGTGACGACGAAAAAAGATCAAAATGTTCATTCACTTCATTGAAAAACAACTTAAAGTTTGTCATCCAAGAGGGGATTATCGTGAGTTTCTGAACCTCGCTTTAGTTTTTCTCGAGGGCCATGCCAAAGGAGATTTTAAATACAGTCGTCCTGGAGCATGCCACCGGGCCAGATGGATGGCCAAAGGTATTTACTGTCTTAAGATTTACCTCTTTCGAAATCAATTTCAATTGACCCCTTATGAGGTCCAATCATTACGTAGGATAAATATCTTTGCCACCACAATCTATCTAAAGAAGTGGTTTGAAACTCCATTGACTTTGAACGTACCCGTTAATGATTTAGGACTATTATAGAAGACCTAGAAAAATACAAGGCTATAGATCTGGATGCAGGCACCACCGCATTGACAAAGTTCCGGGGTCATCTCTGGTATTTGTGTGAGGATTTGGCTGGACTCGCTATGTTCTCATCCAAAACCACCGACACTGAGAAAAATGATATGCTACAGAATCTTCACAACAAAGCTGAATATCAAAAAGAGCTACGTCGGTTAGAAGGGAAGAGGGTCTCGACTTTGAAACGGTCTGATTTGAGAAACTTGGTCACAAAAAGGACTCAAAATCTTTTTCAATGCATACAGTTACCACTTCCAAAAACATTAAAAGATCTTGAAGGATGTGTACCATCATTGAAGTCTGTGAATGATGCTGCAGAAAGGGCAGTGAAACTGGCAGCTGATTTCAACGAAGGGCTGACTAGAAGCGATGAGGAACGAAATCTCTTGTACCAAGTCGTCGAATATCACCGACAACATTTTCCATCATCAGATAAAAAAAATTGTCTTCCCAAATAAAATATATAGATTTATAAAACATTTCCTTTTCATGTAATACCTTCTTACTTTATATAAGCTTGTAGTTGCCACAAAACTCCTTTAAATAATGGGAGACCCAATAGGACAGGTGGATGCTCTAACCATAAAGCGAGGCAAGTCCTAACTTACATTTTATAGCTTACATAAAAATGTAACCAAAATATTGAAAATTGGACAAGAACAACTTCAACATTCTGACTGAAAATCCTCATTTTTTCATATAAGTTTGAATTAACAGGGGTCGATATGGGGCCCCCTATGAGGTAGGTAGGTGGGTCCTCGTGATATAAAGCAAGGCAATCGTCAACAGCTATTTCAT
>JABUQX010105229.1:0-5000 GCA_015478945.1 Trachelipus rathkii
ATTGTCATAAAATTACATTGGTTTGTTATAATCCTACGCTGTTGATAGCAATGGAGAACTTTGATAAATGTTGGTAGTTTATTGGTATGTAAGGTATGTCAAGGTATGTTACTGGCAAATTATTTTTGAATTAGTTGCAATATTTTAATTTTTAGCTTTATTTGCTGTCCAAGTTCTGATTAGTAAAAACCATAAATGGTTTTAATATACTCTCCTCTTATGTTATGTTTTATAGAAGAAACGTATTTTTTGTAATGAATACACAAATAGGTAATCTTATACAAAACTTAGAATTGAATTAAGTTTATTCTCGTGTATAATTAGGAGTAATTAGGTTTGTTGTTGTTACTACATTATCATTCCCTTAGTTTATTTAGGTTTATGATATGTTAGCTTTATTAATGTGGAAAACTTTTTGTTAATGTTGTTAGTATTTTTGCTAGGGTTTTAGTGCACGAATATCAATGATAGTTGGGGGGCTGCAAATATTGACTGGATAAATATTTGTTAAAATATCGCTATTTTAATGTAAAATTAACCTTGATATGTTAGAGATTTGCGTGATTTTAGCTGCTTTACCGGTATTGCGTAGTAAACTTTCTCGGTGTTAGCCAAGTTTATTTATTATGGTAAAGTTATGACAGGAGTTTATGATACGTTATCTATCAAAAACCTCAGTTCAGGTTTATGATGCTTAAAAATGTTAGAAATGTTAATTTTGTGAAAACCTTTGTTATGTCTTGGCATCTATTCATTATGAACAACATAATAGTTATGGTAAGGGTAGGATAAATATATTTTTTAAATATTACAATGTCAATGTAAAATTGACAATGATATGGTAAAGATGTGCTTGAAAAAGTTCATATTGGTTACGTTTTGTAGGGTATGTTAGTTACTTACTGTTGTTAAGTAGGTAACTTTGTTAATCTTACTATGATATTCTATTCAAAGAACTTTATTTCATGTTATGTTTATATAAAAATAAAGGTATTAAATATGACTTGATCCATACGATCAATAAGACTCAATTAGATCAACGGATGGGTTTGGAGGTGAGGGATGGGTTGTTTGATTTACTGATTTACTGCTTTAGGGTCTGTAAAACGCCAATTTTTTTTAGGTGATAAACATAAAAAGAATAAAATTTTAGTAAAAAACAAAATGTTTTAAACAAATAAAAAAAATAAATAAAAGTTTTAAAAAATATATATTTTTTAAATAAACAATTAAAAATAATAAAAATTTGAAAAATAAATTTAAATAAATGAAATTAAAATAAACCATTATATTTTGTCAGGTTTACTGATTTTAAAACTTTGTTATGTAAGCATTTATTCGTAGTTCAATTTGTTAATTAGGTTATGATATGATAAATATTACTATGTAAAAATTAAATTAACATTGGTATGTCATAGATGTGATAGAACATGCGAAATTGGTAAGTTTGGCAACAGCGTATCAGACAGAGATAATTTGACATCACTGCATAGATTAGTGTTTATTCGTTGGTCAGTATGACAGATAGATTATGTTATGATAAATTTTTGTTAGGCCTTTTTAAAAATTACTATGCTAAAGTTATAAACCTAAAAAGAATAAAGGCATTAGCAAAAACATAAAAACTGAATGAATCAAAGGAGATTTTATTCTCCATCAGCGGGATTTGAAACTGGACTCTGCGTTGCTGAGTTAACAACGACCGGGCGCTCTAACCACTAGACCATCCATGTTAAAAAAACGCTTCAAGAATAGTTTTTCAAGCTTCCGGTTTTCTCATCCCATATTTGCTGAGTACTCAAAGGCCAGCCCCCATAACATAAATTTGTTATATTAACCATGTGAAAAACAAGAATCAAAGGTATTGCGTAATGTTTCGAAAGGAGAGGAGTTTGAACAATTCTCGACCTGTATCTAATAATCCTAATGAAATAGGAATTACAGATACAAAAGTGAAACGAATTGCTCGTAAGGTCTAAACATGAAAATGCAAATACAAACAGAAAACGAATCGAACGTAAAGTCAGAACATGAAAATACAAACACGAACAGAAAAAGACTCGGGGGTAAAGCCTGCACATGAAATTATTATTGTTATTATCACTGTTTTGTTTCTGTTACAATTTGTGTACTTTCTTCTGATTGTCTGAAAAAAAGAATCTCATTACATTTGGAGACTGTTTATACACTCGAGTTTCATCAGTAAGTAATTTTTCGCTATGCTGGTACGATGAAGTCTTACCCTACAGATAAGCTTGTTGGTGATATCTTTATGAGAACCTTCGTTATTCCGGACGAAGTGTCATTTACATTTATTCGTAAACCAAATGGAGACCGATACATTGCTTGTATTCCAGCCGGATGTGCAACTAATAGATCTTTATTCATTTCTAATGAAGAATTCGTCAAGTTATTGATGTCTCGGGAATGGGTAAAGGCTAGTATGTGTCATCTGATGCATCAACTCATGGTGAAATATCTATCAGAGGAGACAGTGTGAGAGGTTCTAATAGAATAGAGGTTGTTTTCTCGTCGTGTGTTAATATTAAACGCGTTGATGTACGCAACTATTGGAAGCCCCTCGATGATGTCACATCCTTGCGTACCCGTATGGGGTTCACTGTTCGTTCATCTGAAAATATTACAGCTTTAATTAAATTGAAAAACGAATTTACATCCCATCTTGTTGAAGTCGACATACTTGAGGACCTAATACATATAGCTCATTGGATAATCTACAATATTTACACCGAAACATGTGGTTTACCGTATAATAGGGTAAACAGGAGTATGCTAATAACTAACAACGTGGATAAGTTTACTTCTCTATGGCATGAGAGAATGCATGGTATTGAATTTGACTATGCAGAAGAATGGATTAGTGCTGCAGGAGGCATTTATACTTACATCATTTCAGAGGGTATTGAATCTCTGGAGAGATATATAGAATATGCCCAATTTTTGCTGAACCTTATGTCCCCTGTTCAGATGAATCAATATATTTAAAATAAACTTATATGTTTTTATATATTTATATAATGCACTTTTCAATAGAAATTATGTTATAAAAATAAAAACTTATTTTACTTCCAGTATGTTAGCTTTATTGGTTAGGTTGTTAACTTTGTTAACGATAGCAGTTTATTCGTACGCCGGTTGTGTGTTAAGTATGATATGTTCATAGTTTCGCTTTACTTAGGATAAAACTTTTTTATGCTTGAAATTATCCTTTATGGATCATGATAGTTAGGCAAGGTTATGATAAGTTTTTGTTAAATATTACTATGTTAATGAAAAATGCTTTGTTACGTTGGCATATATTCATTGTTCAGAATGATAATTAGGCAAGTTTATGATTTTTTTTTGTTAAATATAACCACGAAAATGTAAAATTAACCTTGATATGTTAGAGATATGCTTGTAAAATTGTGAATATGTTAAGTTTTGTATGCTATGTTAGTCACTATACTGTTGTTAAGTATGGAACTTTGTAAATGTTAGCAGTTTATTCGTGCGCAAGGTATGTTTGGTTTGTCGTTGTATATTATATTCTTAGTTCAGGTAATGCTATGTTAGCTTTATTTATGTGAAAACTTTGCTACGTTAGCATATATTTGCTGGTCAGTATATCAAAAACTTATTTTTGTCTTATGTTTATCAACAATGATACTCGAAATGTGACTTGAAACAATAGATCAATAGATCAATATGTGGGTATGTGGGACGAGTTGATGGGTGGGTGGTTTGATTTACTGATTTACTTCTTTAGGGGGTGCAAAAACGCAAATTTTTTACGTTATTAGCATGAAAAAAAAAAAAAACATAATTTTCAAACATAGAAAATAAAAATAAATAAAAGTTTTGGAATATGTTACACAAAATATGATTTGAATCAATAGATCACTAGAGCAATAAATCAATAGATCAATAAATCATGGATGGGTGAGAGAGGTGGAGTGTAATTTTTGATTTACTGATTTACTGCTTTAGGGTCTGTAAAACGCGAATTGTTTACGTTATAAACATAAAAAACTGAAATTTTTGTAAAACCAAAATGTCTTAAACAAATAAAACAAAAATAAATTAAAAATTGAAAATATATATATTTAAAATAAATATATAAAAAATAATTAATATATGAAAATAAGACCTTTGAGTCCACACAAGCTCCGTGCTCTTCATTTAGTCCTATTTATCCTTCATCTTCTATATACTCTCAAATTTCGTCCTACTACGGTAATTTCAAAGGTATTGGGGCTTAGCCCCATTACCTTTTGTGCGTCTCAACACGAAACCTCAGCTGCGCCGATGTTATCCTATAAGAACGACGTATACCAAATTTCTTCATCCTACGGTCATTTCCAAGGCTTTGGGGCACAATACCAACACCTAATGAGCGTAGTGACATGTTATCTATTCTACATCGAGGTTATATCATAAGAAAGGTGTTTACCAAATTTCATCCTTCTACGGTCATTTCCAAGGAATTGGGACATAGCCTTATCAATCAATGGGTGTAATATCACATTTCCTCGGCTTCACCGAAGTTACCTTATAAGAAAGGTGTATACTAAGTTTCATCATTCTTACGACCATTTCCAAGATTTTGGGGCAAAGCAACATCCCTCAATAGGCGTAGCGTCACGATATCTCGGCTGCGCCAATGTCACCTTATAAGAAGGGTGCATACTAAGTTGTATCCTTCTATGATCATTTCTAAAGTATTGGGGCTCAGCCCCAACACCCAGTGGGCGTAGTGTCACTTTATCACTTCTGTATCTAAGATACAATAAAAGAAGGATGTATAATAAATTTCATTATTCTAAGGTCATTTCCTACTTGGAGGGGCTAGCACCTCATCTCTGGGGGTGCACGGCCACGTAACCTTGTCTACGACGAGATTACGTCACCCCCATAGGGGGTACCGTGTTTGAGGAAGTAACTATGTTGTAAACTCAACCAGTTGCTAAGTGTGGTGCAGTGGAGCGGTGCGAGGTGAT
>JABUQX010105229.1:7500-11226 GCA_015478945.1 Trachelipus rathkii
ACCCTAATTCTTTCGCAACCCCATCCCGTATACAGAGTTGAATAACCAGGACTAACACAGCCCTGTCTCCTCCGCTATTAATCTGACCAATCACCATTGACACCATTTGTTCTTTCACGCTTCGCTATCGTCATGAAATGCGCGGTTCGTTCAAGCCAACCACCAACACCATATATCACTAATACCTGCCATAAAGCTTCCTATTAACTCTATCATACGCCTGTTGTAAATCCATAAAACCTAAATATAATTTATTCTTCTTCTCCCTCATTTTCTCAATCATTTGTTTCAATGTAAAGATTTGATCCACACATCCTCTACCACTCCCTAAACGCACCTTGTTCTTCACCAACCAGTCCCTCAGTCACTCGACGCACTCTTTCGACCAAAATACCAGCATATACCTTCCCTACCAACACTCAGTGGCACCCTATTCCTATAATTTCAGTTCCCTTTCTCCACTGCCACTCCATCCATTCTCCATCCATCCAATCCACTCTTGATCATTTCCATCTATATTCCATTCTTCTCCTTCCATTCCACCCCTCATCATTACTGTTAATGTTATACAGATTTTCGAAGTCCTCACATCCACATTTCATCCAGTTACAAAAAACACCATCCCTATTTCATTATTCTAAACGCGGATTCCCTTTATTCTCATTCTTAACCTTTCAGCCAGAAGAGCTTCCTATTCCTTGTGTGTCCCCTCCTTCCTTCCTTCCACTATCTTTTCTTTCATCCATTCCCTTCCATCCTCTTCCATTTCCATTCCTTCATTGTCTTCTTCCCTTTTACTTTATCCGACACACTTCCTTTCTTTCTGTATTTATTTCCTTCATTTGCCCCAGTTTGTTCAGTATCCAGCTCGTTCATTCAAGCCGATTTATGGCAGGCGCTCTTGCTTATGCTTGTGTCTTGTTCATAGCTTCTCGCTCTTAATTTACCTACTTCCTTTCGTATCACCTTCACTCCATCCAAGCCCCACCAGCAATTTTACATGGAAGTAATATGTGATCCGATAATCCCGTTCTCGACCCCTCACTGATTTAACATCCAGCACATACTTCAACATCTCCTTCTTCACCAACACAAAAAATCAATCATACTTTTCACTTCATTCATCTCTACCTACCAACTCTAGTATACTTATGGATGCTCTTGTGTTTAAAGTATTACATACACATACCTCTCTCTTCACTGGCACAATCCACCTTCCTACCATTCTCATTTTTTCTCCAGCCACCCCAAAACCGCCTGTTGCCACCATCCCTTTTTTTGATCCCACCTATCCAACCATTCCAGATCCCCAACACCTATCAATCTGGGCTCCTACTCACCCCATCCAGAGCATCATTCAGATTATCCCAAAAAAATCTTACTCTCTTCAACGTTTCCCTCAGATGGACCATACGTCACAACCACACATACCTTGACCTTTTCAGACTTGAATTTAACCAATAGAATTCTAGGACTCACAAACACAAAGTCTACTAGCTTTGTATTACAGGTCACTCATCAAAATTGCAACTCCCTTCCTCTCCCTCTCTCATTCTCTTCCACCCGCGCACACATTTCACACCACACCACTCCATTTTCACTTTTTTCCTTTCATCTTTGTTTCAGTCACGGCAAACAAATGAAATTTACCCTTCTAAATTATTTTAGAATCTATTTTTCCTCAACATTTATTCCTCTTACATTCCATGTACTTGCTTGATTCATGCGAATTTCAACCGAGAATTAGAGGTCGTTTACGGCGATCACGACCATCTCCGGGGCGTGCATCCAGCATTTCTAGCAGAGATAGGTGGTGGTGGACGTAGCCCAGCTACCGCCCGTAATCATTCTACGACCGCAGGACTATACGATGTGGGCAATTCTTTCTCCCCACACACAGGGATATGAAAGTAGTAGGGATGTCTGTAGGTGTTATCTAGAATTAGGGTGTGCGTACTTTAATCATTTTAATTAGAAATGAAATGTGGAGAAATGGTGTTTAGTAATATGTTGCCTGGAGGATGAGTGTGTTAAAGAATATGAACGCAAAGAGAGGCCATACCATTAAAAGTAAGATGAATTTCATCGCTTCGAGGTATGCATTATTGCTCTCCCTCTATATGTATATATGTATATATATATATATATGCTTTCTCTCATATATATATGTATATATACTATATATATATATATATATATATATATGGCTATATATATATATATTTTATATAACTATATATATATATATATATATATATATATATATATATATATAATAATAACTTATATATATATATATATATATATATATATATATATATATATATGTATGCCTCTTTCTAACATAACTTATATATATATATATATATATATATATATATATATATATATATATATATATATTAGCAAAACAAACTATACAGTAACTACTGATGGTAGGTTTTTATCCATGTCAAAATACGAAAAAAAAATTATTAAAAGAAATAATAGTTATGTTCTATGCATGTTATGTTCTAGTGAGTTACAAAAAAACACTCACCAACCATTATCAATATCATAGATGATTAATTTTTTTTAATATATATTGAACCCATAATTTAATGTGCTTTTACTAGTAAGAATTAAAAAAATAAATGAGGTAATTTTCGAGAAAAGCAAAAGGAAAAAAAAGTAGATTAGTCGAATAAAAAAATAAATAATAATTAGCTGTCATTTTATATATAAATCTTGTAAAGTAAAATTTGATAATACTAATAAAACGAAAACTCCTAAATCACTACTACCAATTGAGTAATCAAATTTGGGGAGGACCAGGGCTAGGACACTTCCCACTGAACCAGCAGGTGGGTAGGGATATATACGGATCCAGGCTGGAGGACCATTTTGATGGTACGCATATGGGAACATATATATATATATATATATAGCGAATAAGAGTGGGAATGGCAGGTTTACAAAATTTATTTTTGGTGCAAGAAAATTAACGATGTAGGATCACTTACGTTTAGTACAAACACGTTTAGCAAGTCTGATATTTCTATTCGAGGTTTATCAAAATTAACGGTGATAGGTAAACAAATGGTTTTCCTTATGATGTTCATTGTCCCATCATTAATGGTACAACAACTTTACTATGGATGAAGGAGTTCGTAGAAGGGAGTGTTCTAAGTGTATTACTATTTGCTCTCAGATTTAATGGCATAGTTACTTCTATCCCAGCGACGGTCAATTTTCTCTCTATGTTGATGACCTTGCGCTATATTTAGCCGGTGCCAGGCTGCCTTTTCTCTAACGAAAACTTCAATTAGCTATTGAGAATATTTCACAATGGGGTAACTCCCATGACTTCCATTTCTCTCCCACCAAAACCTCAGCAGTGCTTTTTAAGATAAAAGGGAATCGAAGAACCTGCCATCTTCTTCCAGCGAACTTAACCTTATATGGTTTGCCCATTCCTGTAACTTCACAAGTCAAATTTCTAGAACTCATTCTAGATGGCCACTTAACATGCGCACCGCATATTAAACTCCTGCGAATGACTTGTCATCTCGCCTCAAAATCTTGAGGTGCTCACCGCATGTTCCTTTTACCTCTCTATATCGCCCTAGTCCGTTCGAAGCTGGACTATGGCTGTGTAGTATATGGTCAGACCTCCCCAACTCTACTACACTTGTTAGATCTCATCCAAAACGAGGCGATTCGTATCTCCACTGGAACCTTCCGATC
>JABUQX010105230.1:0-17330 GCA_015478945.1 Trachelipus rathkii
AAAAGAGAGAAGATATTATAATATAAAATATACTGTTTAATATATATATATAGTATAGTATATATTATATATAGTATATAATATATATACTTATATATATATATATATATACGTATATACTATTTAAATAATTATATATATATATATATATATATAGTATATATATATATATATAATATATACTATATATAATATAATATATACTATATATAATATTATATAAATTATATATATACTGAATATATATATATATATATATACGTATTATATATATATATATAATATATATATATATATATAGTATATATATATAGTACTATATATACTCTATTATATATTATATATATAAAATATATATATATATATATATACTATATATAGTATATAATATATATATATATAATAATAATTATATATATATATATAGTATATATATATATATATATATGTAATAATAGGTATATATAATATATATAGTATAGGTGGGAGTTCGATGGGGCGGGGTTTTTAAAATAATGAAAATAATTACGTTCCGCAAATAATTAAAATAAATTAGTTTGCGATTCGCACGCAGACACTCGGAATGTGAATAGAAAATGTTTTCTGATGGGACGTTTGTTAGAGCTTTAGCAACTTTAGGTGGAAAATTATTAGAATGATTTGCCTATGCACCGTTCAAGTAGGTGACAGTATTTAGTCAAATCGAAATCATGCAATATAATTTATTGATACGCTCGTAACTGTGATATCTTCGCTTCGAAATCAACTGTTGAAGCAATTCGGCAATGGCATCCTTATCCAGTGTGGTTTGGATTATCTTCGGATATTTGTATTTTCCAATGACATCGCAAACCGTACACATTGCAATCGTAATTATTCACGGAAAGGAAGAAAATAGCATCTGGTTAAGAACTATCTAAGCAAACACAAGGAAAATTGCATACGTAGAAGAAAAAATGAGTAAAAGAGTAAAGATCTCCAATTCAAGTTAAGAACAAAGCAAATTACTCTTGAAAATATATATAAAATACAAATATATGGGACGCGCTGAACACGAAAAAAATCATAAAACATCGATGATAGTAAATTTACAGAATTATAGTAATGGTCGAGTCGATCTTTCGTTTGGTTGAAATTTTTGGTGCTGTTACGCCTAACGAAAGTATCGGTCTCTTCAAATACACTACTCAATAAAAAAAAAATATTACGGATATATTAGTTTGAAAGAAAATTGTAGTGACAACGTTAACACTAAAAGTTTCAGAGTATATAACCTGTCTAGTAAAGCAGCTCATCCAGTTAGCTTTCTCCTTCATAAGAATGGTCAGATACTCATCAGCAGTTTCTTTGTTTTTTCTGAGTAGTCATGCCATTGACAATTATTTTAAAGGCGAAAATTTTGTTGTCGTTTCTGAACCTCTCACCTGACGTCATACAGGTAATATCTAAGTGCGTATTTTAATGGAATCTGAACGAAATGGAGAAGCTTTATCCCCAGATGATGTTCACTGTGTCATGAAGAGATGCTGTGCATATATAAGAAAGTATTGTGTTCTTTCTGGAGTGAAACACAAACTCCGTCAGCACACCAACTATTACGAAATGTTGTGGACGATCTCGAACAGCAGTCAGCAAAGTCGCTCTCAAAATATAGTCATTGAGTCACACTTTAAATTCATATTCGACTTAAGGCTCAGTAATAACTCAAAGAAATACAGCCAAGCATTAAATGTTCACTAAATTGTCCCCGTATTTTATGACGGTTACTCTCCAAATTATCCGCGTAGCAAAAGACTTAAAGAAATCTCTCTAGCCAGTCCGTACTCTGATGAGAAATACTTTATTGTTTCTTCTCATCTCATAAAAAATATTCTTATTGCAAATTTGTATCATTGTACTCTACAATCAGTTGAAGATCATCATTATGTCAACACTGCACAACAAATTTAATATTTTCATGTCCTTTATACATAAGATATGTGAATGTCTGTATAAAAAATAAGTGTGGCTTGTTACATTTTATGAATAATTCTAAAATAGTCTGCCATCACTGTACTTGCTTTTTTGTAGACACACTCCTCAATCTTATACAATTATTGGTTTACATTGAATTGTAAGTGTCTTAATTATTATAGCAAGCACACACTAAAAATGAATTTTTTTCGTTTCCTCTTGAATTCATCTGTTGGTGTGTGTCCTGATAAAAGATAGCAATATTCACCAAGCATACTTTCATTCCATCGCCTACCGAAACGCTTTTTTCAAACATAGAGATTTCCTGGTGAAACCTTTCCACATGCCATCGCAACTGCGCTAAGGTTGGGTGGAAAGAAGTCCAGATGTGATCATAAAGTGTAGTTTTTAATAGACATAGTTTGACAGGCCTATATCACTGAAAGCAATCCAGCCATTTATCTTATTCATTATGTATTATATTTCATTATTTTTCTAAGCTTTCTGCATTTCCAAGGAAACCTGAAGCCATCTGATTTGAGATGCTAGCCAGGTACTTTTCTCCTTCAAGACGTTTCCTTCGAACTATCCATCTCGGAAGACTGCTTTAATTTGGGGGCCAATAAAAACCTTCTTATTTTTGCTTTTACTTAAATTTGGTGAATTTGTTCTGAGAATGCAAGAGTGCCACAACCTTCTTTGTCAATCGAGCTTTTACAAATATTTTTCATCAAACCAATTAATGTGCAAAGGTGGAAGAAAGACAAACTGCGGATTCACAAGTGGATCATGTGATATGTTTTTTCCCAGGTTTGAAATCATGTCTTTGAGGCACTTTTTCCGAGATTGTGTGAATTTTTTTTCTGTCGCGGCTATCCGTTCTGCAGAGGCAAGCAACAGAATTTTGTGTATCCATGTTGCATGCCTGTTAATAGTCCAATGACCTCCAGGTCCCTACAAATGTGCCATTAAATGTTGTGTACTCAACTAGGTTAAAGCATAGAACTCATACCTTCGTACGTTTCCTTTGTATTAGTAGAATATGCTACAGGAACAAGACGGAAAAACCCGAGTTGCCAAGATGGAGTAGCACTGCCCTGAGACAACGTTTGGAGGAATCAATAAACAGGCGCGCACTCTACTGTTTATGTCTCATGTCCCAATGCATGTCCAAATAGGCCATTCACATTACAGCAATATACAATGCCATCTTTCGGCCCAAAATAGTTGCCAAACTGTTCTGTGTCTGCCTCTAAATGCTAATGTTTACACCTTTCTGGTAATAAATTCCAACCCTGAAAGCCTAGAAGCCCGGCAATTCTGAGTCTGTTTTTGAGAGCTTTAGATCTCGTGCAAGATCGTTAAGCTCCTCCTTGTGATTTCATGAGTGTGAACATGTCACTATATGCTGATGGTTCAGAAGTAGGATCCGATACCGTTGTTGTCATGAGCGGAGGGTTCATCCTCTGACCAACATAATCAATTAGCATTGTAGTACAGGAAGATCATCTGAATGCAGAACTGGACGCATTGCGAGTGTTGTAGATTTGATACTGGATACATATGTTTGGATTTTGAAAGAAACCCCTGGACATTTGTCAACAGAAGTAACAAATTCCGTTACTTGATTGTGGTTCTCGCCAAATCATAGGTACAGCCAATTTCATACGGCCTAGTTTTTCCTTTTTAACCAGTTTCTCAGATTCCCTGGAACATGAATTTGCTAGCAATACACGTGGAGGCCCTGGACTTATCCTGGTCGCCAACTTAGCATCCAAAAGCATTCATAAGCCTTTCTAACTAATAACGTGACCAGCTACATTGTCCGTCTAAATGTAAAGCTTCTTCCAACATACACATATAACAAATATAGGTTTAGAGCTATTTTTACGCGAGTGAGCTATTATAAAAAGAACTTGACAGCATTAATACTTTTGTTATAATAATTATTTTTCCTTATTATTATGTTATAGCAATTATTATAATTTCGAATATAAACCTGAATATAGAATAATATATATATAAATGTATGTGGTAGCATACTATACTATATATATATTATATAATATATATATATATATATATATATAATATATATATAATATATAATATATATATTATATATATAATATTATATAGTAATATATATAATATATATATATACAGTCTATATTATATTATATACTTATATAATATATATATATATATATATATATATATATATAATAAGTTATATTATATATATATATATTATATATTATATTATAATTACACATTATACTTCTTCTCATTACAACACTAGTACACCTCACAATAACCAAACCATACTGAACAATCATACAAAAACGTGGAGTAAACATCTGCTAAGAAGAAATGGAATGGTGTAGCTTGCCAAATTTGCCAAATTTCAGCCAATTTGATACGGTGGTAGACAAAAAATAAGCACAAATCTGTTCTTTTTCACGCAAGAATATACAAGAAATACTATTTTTCATGTGAAGGACATTTTTTCATGTTGTACAGTGTAATCAGCAAACACTTGTTTGTCATCCTATCGTAATAACTCTAAAGAGAGTATTATTCAGAATTAAAATGTAGTCCAGAATTAAAAAATGATGGATTGACGACATTGAGATCTTTTCTCCTCTAAATTTATGATCGGTTACATCTGTTATTTGTACCATTAATGATGGAGAAAATGAACATCGTAAATGAAAACCTATTTGTTTAGCCTATCACTTGGTTAATTGCTGATAAATCTTGGAACAATAATATCAGACGTGAAGCGTGTTTGCACAAAACATAAATGAACCTACCTACGTCGTTAGTTTTCTTGCTTCAAAAAAAAAAAAACTTTTGTAAACCTGCCTTTCCTACTTCATTTTGTTCTGATGAATCCTGTAGCTAAACACACTTATAAGGCATATATCATATATAGTACTATACTATATATATATATTATATACTTATATATATATATATATACTATATATAATTATATATATATATATAGTTATATACTATATATTATATAATATATATATATATATACTAATATATATTATATATATATATATTATAATATATATATATATATAATAAGGATGTCAGCTATTAATTTTTCTCTTTCAATTTTATTTATGTTTTCGAAATTTGGTGGGGAACTGGTGCGGTGCGGTGCGGTGCGATCCAAAGGTCCTCACCTCGCCCGCACCCGCACCGCCCCGTCTAATCTTTCTTCGTGCTCGCACACCGGCACGCAATTTTATTTTTTTCTTTCGCACGCAACCGCCACCGCACCAGGTCGCAGAAGATTTTGATGCGCACGAGCGCACCGCACCGCACCAAAAGAGCGCAGCGTCGCACGCGAGATGAGCCGCGAGGTGGTACCGCATCACCGCAGCCGCCACCGCACCACATCCGCAGTACCGCACCGGCACCGCGCACCGCACCACCGGTGCGTCGGCGCCAACCCTAATATTAATATATATATATATATTAGTTAATATATATATATAATTATATATATATATTATATATATATATATAGTATTATATATATAATATAATATATATATATATAAATATACTAATATATATAATAGTACTATACACAGAAGATAAAATCACCACTTGCTGCACGGGCAGAGCCCATCTAGAGGGGTGTACTCAATTAACGTCCGAGCAGCACGGAGCTAAGCCCAAGGAGAGAATATGCTCATAATCTCACCACTCACCGTATTTGCGAAACTCTGGACCACTCGCTATTGTTTGACGAGTGCTCTAAGGCCACTGAGCTAAACCGGGGCTTGTTTGTATGAAATAAATATAAATAACATAAAAAACATACAAATAATACAAATAAATATACAAATACATAATAGATGCACACGCATGTTGTTGTTGCAGTTATTATCATTATAAATATTATAAGGAGCTAGCACGTATATTTCAACACAATTCACTACGTTTCACCATAAATCATACTAATCACATATTTTTCAATATTTATTATTATTTTATTATTAATTAGTTATTATTATATTATTATTATTAATTATTATATTATTATCTGATTATTAATTATTATTATTATTATTATTATTGACTATTATTAATTATTGATTATTAACTATTATTATTAATTATTATTAGTTATTATTTATTAATTATTATTAATTATTATTATTATGATTATTATTATTGATTATTATTATTATTGATTATTATTATTATTATTTATACTATAATTTAATATTAAGTATTTATTTTTAAGCACTATATTTCACTAATATTCACCACTATTACCTATATTAAATATTATTATAATCACTATCACCCAATACCACTATTTTTATATCACCACTATTTTGTCACGAAAAATTTAATTGAAGAATGCAGGTAGCTTACAGTAGACTTAGTAAGAAATTTGTTAAATTTTCTTCTTATGAATCATACGATTGTCTTGAGAAAGTTAACATCTATTTTAGTATTTGTATTGCTGTTATGCAGTTTTTTTTTATGTACTTTTAATAATTAATTTCCAAAATAGCCAAACCGATGGATTTTATTAAATTTTTCAGCTCCTCGAGCCCAGATTACAAATGAAATAAATTTAAATGTAGGGGCTCTGAAACTCACAAAATGAAATTATCTATTTTCGTAAACCTATGATTAGACACCTTAGACGAGCTAATATTCGTAAATAAACAGATTTAAACTCCAGCCCAGGAAATCAGCTACGGTGCATGGCACCGTAGTATGAGCCAACTCAGGCTCCGTACTCCCCTCTGGCTCCGAAACTTTTGATGAAACATGCCGACTATTTATTTTCCCACCTATCTACGATCAAATCAAAGTAAAAGAACTCAACCACCACACTTGCAGTGGGCGTAGTGGTGTGAAAACCCTGGCTCACCCGCTGTGTCATCCTCAACAATAAGGATACCAAGTTTGAAAGAAATACGATCAAAAATAAAAACTCGAGCCCTGGCCCTATGAGGCGTTACTGTGCAGATAGATGATAGGGCTAAGCCCTAAACCCATCGTATACCCCGGAAACGGTTTCCGTGACTTTAGAAACCTATACTTTGACATATCAACTATTAAAATCTAACGACGTAATGGAAATTCCCAAGTCAACTGCAGACATGACTTTGATTTCACATTAGCTATAAAGGGCCGTACCATAAAAATCTTAGCCCATAGCTTCACACCAAAAACTTGGCATTATATAAGGTCTTAATCTGAAAAACAACTTGGAAGGGGCAGCTTCACCTCCTTACAGTGGGAGAAGGTTAACGTAACTACGTCTATGTTGAGGGGACACCATCACCTATCATGGTACCAAATTTCAAGGGGATACGACCAATAGAATTCTAGAAAAAAATCGAACCCCGACCCCTTGCCTCAACACCATATTGTGTATACTGTGTCTGTGTGTCTGTAAAGCTATACTGATCGCTGATTGACTGTGACGTCATAATATCCATTACGTCATCAATATCTGACAGCCAATCACAGCTGAAATAATTCCCATAGACAATATCCCATTAATTGGTGCGACATTTCTGTTTGTCACTATTCACTCCTATTATTTGCTTCTATTTTTTAAAAATTCAAGCAACAGTGAAAAAATATCTTTGTTTTAATTTTCTGCTTTATTGGCAAAATTTGGCCAATATTTGATCGATCATCAAAATTTCCCCGATTTAAGACTAAACTTTCTATTGCAAATTATAAAAATACAAACCCTTAAAATGAAATACTTTTTCATATAGTAGTGAAGAACTCTAACTCCAAGACACACTGAGAATCTATGTGTTAAGTCTAGTACTAATTATACAATTCGCACAATGTTATTTTTTCTTATTTAATTGGCCTTCGTTTTTTTCTATTTACTGCAAATAATATTATTTCGAAGTCACCTCTAAGCGTTTCCTTCACTGATGCTTTCCAATGCGGAAATAGATTGAGCTCTGGCATTATTGGTAAATTTACTGTAAATAAGGTAAATACGAACATATTCTTCCTTTGCATAGTTTAAATTAGGGTATATTTAAAACTAGATATCTATATATCAGAAATCAATGCAAAAGTGAAAGTATTAAATAACGTTTCTTAATAGTTGTTTCTTCAATTTATATATAAATAAAAATAAAAAAAATAATAAAAAAAAAAAAAAAAAAAAAAAAAAAAAAAAAAAAAAAAAAAAAAAAACATTATCTTGTTATTATCTTTAATAAAATGCAATTCCATTATTATATTAAATTAGACATAAGTTCAAATTAGTTTTATTATGCTTGAATTATAGCAGCTTTCTCCTAGGACTCAAAAAACATATGAACAAGCGTTTAAAAAGAGTATTAGTACAATAGGATAATAGGCATAGAGAGAAATCTTCGGTTTAGAACTTTATAGATTCTAGAACAGAGGAAATCTCCGACGAATAAGAATTTATCCATTTAATATTATCTCGAACTTTTTCGATAGCTTGAATCCTTGCTCTCTTTCCCGATCCTGCATCTGGATATTCTTCAAAAAAATGTTCAAGCTGAAAATAATAATAATAATAATAATAATGATAATAATAATAATAATAATAATAATAATAATAATAATAATAATAATAATAATAATAATAATAATAATAATAATAATAATAATAATAAAGCTTTTACTACTACTACTACTACTACTACTACTACTACTACTACTACTACTACTACTACTACTACTACTACTACTACCAATAATAATAATAATAATAATAATAATAATAATAATAATAATAATAATAATAATAATAATAATAATAATAATAATAATAATAATAATAATAATAATAAAGATTGATTTTAAGAAATGGGGCAATTGTGAGAGGTGGAGGCAGTAATGAGGAAACAAATGCTTGTGGTTATTTCGGGGTTTATATTTATTTTAAATATGGTTTGGTATCATATTTTATTTTTTTTTTAATGCCAAAATGTTTTAATTATTTACATGCTAGTGTTTTAATATTTCTAAGCGTAGAGTTTAATGTTTTAATATAATTTGGAATTTTAGGAGGTAACTATTTGTTTTAATTTTTAAATTGGTAATTTTAATAGGATTCCACTGGCACTCTAAATGTATATAACTAGTAACCTAGACTGCCACATCTCTATTCACAATAGAGAAGGCAAAATCGTTCATGACTCCGAAAGACTTGTCAACAAAGATATGTAAAAAACTAGATAAAATATTTCCAATTGTTCCTTATATTTATAACCACCCTAATTTTAACAAACAAATGGCAAAAATCATGTGAAAAGATGCCAAATTCGTTAGATGATGATGCGAAACGTCAACAGTATTTTCCCCATAGTCTAGCAAATCTGGTATCTTTCTTATGATTTTGCTATTTGTTTGCTTAAAATTGGGGTGGTTGAAAATAAAAGAAACAATTGGAAAAACTTTATTTAGTTTTTTACAAATCTTTGGTGACTCGTCGTTTGGAATCATGAGCAATATTTGTCCATCATTAATCCACAACGATATAGAACATATAGTGCAGTTCTTAACCTTTATCCCTGATAGTCTTGAAGAGGAACTAAATATACTAAACTTTTTCTCAATTGTCAATTCTTGATAATTAATACATTTCATATTATGTCCATTCTTTTAAAAATCACAAAGCTTGTTAAACTCTGCTTGTTCTCATGCTATAGAGTATGTGAAAGGGACGTGTTCTCATGCTATAGAGTATGAAAAAGGGTCAACTCTGCGTTCAAGAATTATCACCCTCTTCATACTCCAGAAACTCGTGCTATTTATATTTCATTTCCGAATTGTGCAAAATCTATTCTCCATAACGATATACTGAAAACTCTCTTCTCAGTAGAAAATGCAATAATTATTTTAGTTTCTCCGTTTCAAGCTCTTTCTGGCATTTTGCAAAATATTTACTTTAACTTTGCTTCTTCCTTTTACCATTTTTTTGGTTTCTTCTGGAAGCATCACTACCCTCTAACCTTCTGCTAAAGCTGGACTCGCCACTCAAACCTTTTTCAATATTCCTATTTTCGAGGGTTCCTCAGCTATTCCTACTTTTTGACAGCCTTTTAATTTCTTGCATGCCTAACACTGCAATTTCTTCTAAATATGTTATTTCTTATATCTCTGGGCTTAATTAATATTTAAAGACTTATAGTCCTGATTCCATTGCTTTTGTAGTTCTCAAAACTTTTCTTCTAAATATTAGCTTTGTCTTGGTATAATGTTTCGCCTCTGCCTTTTAACTTTGATATCTCTTCTCTGCTGAAAGTTTTCGCTCATTCAATCTGTCATAAGAGTAGGGAATCCACTCTCAGTTCTGTATCTACAGCTATCGCCTAATTCTTTAATTTCTTTAATTTTCGTTTTTTCCCCAAGATACTCAAATCTATTCTTAAGTAGAAAAATTTAGTATCATCTTAAATTTTCTAATCATGCTTCTGGAAATCATCACGAATTCTATAAAATAAGTTTGCCTGATATTTTTTCCCATCCCTATCTATGACTCTTGGTTTCTGCTCTTCAGCATTTCGGTAAATCTCTTGTTGTGGCACTGGAAACATCGAAAGCTTTTGAAAGTCTCTGGCACAAAAGCTTTTGATTTCTAGCTTCTCTTTTTTTCGGAGACTATTCTTTTTTCTTGAAATTGCTGTATCCTTTCAGGTCATTCTATATCAGACGCAGGAGAGAGGAACACCATTTATCTTATAAATCTATCAAAAGTAAGGTTACTCATGAGTCTGTTCTATCTTTTCCCCTTTGCTACTTTCCGTTAATTTCATCACATATACACTCTTATGCCGACGACTCCACTCTATATAGCTCCTTTCAGTTTGGAAAATATCCCACTCCAACTCAAATATAAAATACTTGGAAAGCGACTTTGGGGAAACTGACCTTTGATCCTATTCGTATTTCTAATTTGGGCAGAGATTTATATATATATATATAATAATAATAATAATAATAATAATATATAATAATATAATATAATAATAAATAAATAATAATAATAATAATAATAATAATAATAATAATAATAATAATAATAATAATAATAATAATAATAATAATAATAATAATAATAATAATATTAGAAAATAATAATAATCATTTGTCTTAATATAATTTTTTGCAAGACTTTTCTAAATTCCTAAAAACCTTTCTAACACCTTCATTAATTTTTTTTCGGGAAAGTTCTTGAATAAAACAAAACAAATGCCCACAATGATCCAAAAAGGCTTTCGTCCGCTCACGGTGGACATTTTCAAAGGATATGACTTTATTTATAGATGAAAAAAACGGAAGCAAAATTTAGAACTCAAATATTACAGAATTATTAAGAAATATAATTAAGTAAGATTAAAAACATAACAAAATTAAATATGAACGAAAATTAAATGTGTAAGTTGCATAATTTAGATTGTGTTCTGGTTTTTCTTTCTTTCCCTTTTAATTCTTCATTTTTAGGTAATTCGGACAATTATTAATTATTATTATTCATTATGGTTTTAAACTTTTTTTTTTAATTATTATTATTATTATTATTATTATATTATTATTATTATTATTAAATGATATTGAAGTGGTTATGATTAGCTGATAATATTAATACTGACAACTAACAACAAATGATAGGGAAAAGACCGTTAATGACAGTTGGCATGCTGATTTATCTTTATATATTATGTATATAATATATATATATATATATACTATATATATGTATATTATAATATATATATATATATAATATATAATATATATATATATATATAGTAATATTTTAATATATATATATAGGTAAATGATATATATATTAAATATATATATATAAGTATAGTATATATATATAATATATATATATATATTAATATATATATATATATATATATATATAGTATATATAATATATATATATATATATATATATATTATATATATATATATATATAATATATATATATGATACAGTATGTAATATATAAATAGTATAACGGTATCATATATATATATAGTACTGAGTATAATATAGTATATATAATATATATATAGTATATACTTTATACTATATAGTATATATGATATTAGTATATAATGATATAATATATTATATAATATAATATATATAATTATAGCATTCTATTATTGTTGGCAGAGCTGGGCAGTACTTAAGTACAAAGGTACTTAAGTACGTACTTAAATACTTTTTGTGTAATTAAAATTGATAGTTATCTACTTAAGTACATATCAAGAGTCACACTTAAGCTAGCTGAACAATATAGTACATAAAGTACTGCAACAGGTCTGAATTTCTGTTGTGTATAATGAAAAAGTGTTTTTTCAAATTATAGGTTACCGATTTTAAGTTGTTTGCGAAACTTTTTATGTCTGTGTATAATAATACAATATTATATATATTATATATCATATATATATATTATATATCACTATATATATATATATATATATATATATAATATAATATATATACTATATATATATATATTTATTATATATAATATATATATATATATTTATAATATATATATATATATGAGTAATATCTATTATATATTATAGTAGAAAAAAGCCTTAAAATGTGAATATTGAGATAGAACTGCACAGAATATATTGTAGAAGTAAATTTACATGGGGTCTTTCATACTGTTAGAAAACTTAGCCTTTCGATCCTACTATTTTATCTTCGGAGTCCGTCCTTGTTCAAAATGACGTTGGTTATTTGGAAGACTAAATACATTCAATGATAAATGTTTACATTAGTATTAATAAAAAAAATTGGTTAATGAGAATTATTTTTTAAATTTTTATTAAGTTGAAATTTTGCTTTTATATTTTTGAAGAAAAAAGGTGTGGTGGAAATAATGTTGATAAGTGTGGGATCAAATATGTATATTCCTCCGATTTTTGTATGTTAAAATTAGGAAAAAATTTTTTATATTCATTAGTGAATACTATTAGTTATTCGTTGAATGTTTTTAAATTTCTCTAAAGAGTTTACTTATATTCTTTTATGTTATGTTAGTAAGTATGTCAGATACATATCGGAGGTGTAGTAATGATCGGTAAGAAATAATATCGATATTTTTGTTGTTATCGATAACTGTATCTGATTATTTTGGCCGACCTTGTTTCTCTCTGAGGGGGTAGCCGCCAGACGGGTTTCGCGCAGCAAAACCGTCGTACGTGTCGCCCCTCTGAGTTATTTAGCCCTCTTTGGGGGGGTTTGACTCCCCCCTGTTTTGCTGCTATGCGATTGATGTTATTTTCGGTTATCGATACGTTATTGTAAGCGATTATTTTGCCTTCCATAAAGGTAAGGGGGGGGGGATTAAGTGGGATTAACTCGAGTTCATATATGTACCTGACGAGGTACCTGTCGTAGGAACCTGTCCTATACCTGAGTTCATTTTATTCCATCCACACGCACAACCTAACACCTACAGCACATACACTAGCATCACACTATGACACATTTACATAGACACACACACATACCATAGAACACAGTACACACACTCACAGCAAACATACCTAGACACATACACCCACCCTATCTCACAAATACAAACAAACACAAACACACCACCCTCGAAACCAAGCCAGGCCTCTAGGACACATACACCCACCACCTAGTACAGCCACATACACCACGCCACACACACACGCAACACACACCGCACACACACACACACACCTGCCCTTGTCATCGATTATTGGTCCGATTATTTCCTTCGATATTTTAATGATGAAGCAAATTTGATGGCTTAGCTTTGATGGCATCTTTATTGTTGGATTAGATTTGATGGCTCAGCTTTGATGGCACCTTTATTGATGGCTCAGATTTGATGGCTGAGATTTGATGGCACAAGATTTTATTGTTGGTTTTTAATACACATTTTGATGATTCCAACCAACCATAAGGAGTGTCCTGACGATACCTGAAGATCCCCAGGAGTTGACAGATAGAGCTGCCATGATGGAAGTACCTAGATAGGGCCAAACTGAGTGCCAATAAGTGCCAAGTGAGTGGCACATAGTGCCAAGTGGGTGCCAACTGAGTGCCATATAGTGCCACTTTTTTCAAGCTTTTCTAAAAGCCTCGCCCTGCATATAGCAAATAGCCCTAATAATCGGTAATCTACCCCTAGGTTATAGAAGGTAATGGAGGAATCGATGGTGTATATTATAAGTTTGCTAGGCATGCTTCTAGTATGAATTACCGCTTTTGCTAGCCGTACCCTGCATAGAATAGCCCTAATATTGGTGTCTACCCCCATGTATATATGTTATAAGGTATGATGAATTCGATTGGTATATTATAGAAGGTTCTCAGGATGGCTTATTTTCTAACGCCTTTTCTAGCCTACCCTGTAACCAGTCATAGAATACGCTCCTAGAAATTGGTGTCCTACATCTCTCTATGTTTTGATAAGGTAATGCTGAAATTCGATTGTGTGTTTATTATAAGTTTGCTAGGAATGGTCTTCCTTTTCCTGAGCACTTCTAGCACGACCATAATAATTAATTCACACAAAAAGAATTATAGTAGATCACTGTGAAGCCCTAACCGTGCGAGAACGCCAAAGAAGCGCAGACCTGAAGAGCGCACTTGCCGAAAGCGGCGCGCCGCAAGGCGCCGCGAATGAATAGTCATAGTTAGAATGTTTGAGATAGGAAGGATAATGCCGCGCCGGCAAGCGGACCGCATTGCGCGGCGACGCAAAGCCCCCCGCGGTGCTGGAACCGACGCATGAACCCTGCCGCATGCTGCCGCAGGCAATTATTACGGCATAACCTGCCGCGTGCGCCCACAGGCGCAATAGTTACAAGCGTAAACGCCGGCTTTCGCGCGCAGGCGGCAATATTACCGCTACCGCCGCGGTGCGCCCCGCAGGCAAATATTACGGCGCGAACGATAAAGATAATTCCATAGTTGTCGATATCAAAATGTAAACTATTCAAAAGAATTCTTTTCATAATATACTATGAGTTTCAATTTCATTAGTTACTTAAATGCATTTTTATTAAACACAATATAAAAATTTAAAGAACCATAAATAGAATGAGAATAGTTCTTTAGGTCAATGCCAGCAACATAAAGGGATTAGTAAGTGCTTTGTTTTACTGCTTTACCTGCTTTAAGACTGTTTAATACTTTATCTAAACTTGATGTCTTTTCATAAGCTTTAAGGTTTCCTTTTTATTTTTTTTATGCTTGTTTTATATTACTTTTATCTTTATAACTTTTTCAAAATGTAATGTAAGAAGACAACACAGAGGTCCCTTGTTAAATAAACATTTTAAGTTTTACTAAATTTTTGTAATAAAGAATTTATTTTTGTAATATGTTTATATAAAATAAAAGAAGTTTCAAATATAATTTTAAATGCTAAATCAATATGTAACGAATGGGGTAAGGGCTTTGGTTTTATGGTTTTGATTTTTTTGATTAATTAATATTTTTATGTCATATACATAAAAAGAATTAAAAATTTAGTAAAACATGAAATGTTTTTGATATATTTCATGTTATGTTCATACAAAGAATTTATTTTTATTTAATGTTTATGTAAAGGACGTATTTTTATGTTGTATTATGAAAAAAGACACCAAAATATTACGTAAAGCAGTAAAGCATTAGCGCATGGACGAATGGGAGGGGTAAGGTGGGTGGTTTGTGATACTGCTTTACTACTTTGCTGCTTTACTGCCTTACTGCTTTGGGGTTAATAAATTAATTATTTTTTTACGTTCTAAACATTAAAAGAAAAAAAACTTTAGTAAAAACAAAATGTTTTAAACTTTTTAGAATAAATAAAATATAAAAAAAAGTTTTAAAGCAAAATAGCTTTTTAAATAAATAAAAGCTAAAAATAATTAAAATTAGAAATAAATAAATGTTTTAAAATAAAATGACATTTTCAAAATAAATAAAAATCAAAAAATAAGTAAAATTAAAAGTAAATAAAAATTTTAAAGTAAATAAATTTTTTAAGACAAAACTTTTAAAAATAAATAAAAATTTGAAAATAAGTAAATAATTATTTTAAATAAAAAAAATTTAAAATAAAATATAAATGTAAAATAAAATTATAGAATAATAAAAACAAAATGAAATATAAATGTAAAATAAACTTAAAAATATTAAAAACGTAATAAATAAAATATAAAATAAAACTTATGAAATAATAAAAATAGAAAATATATAAATATTTCGTCATAAAAATGAAAATATATTAGTTGAGGTTTATAAAAAGAAATGAGATTTGAACATATAAATGTCAGCTTTCAAACTTTAGAAAACGTGATGCAAATGTATGACGTTATAGATACAGAATCAGTCATGTTAACAGTAAGGCTGCTTTGGGTTTGATTAGGTCAAGATAGACAATATACTAAGAAAGATAAGTGAAAGAGAGAGAGAGAGAGAGAGAGAGAGAGAGAGAGAGAGAGAGAGAGAGAGAGAGAGAGAGAGAGAGAGAGAGAGAGAGAGAGAGAGAGAGAGAGAGAGAGAGAGAGAGAGAGAGAGAGAGAGAATTAATCATTCTATTAAACCTGTCAGGTTGAATTAAATAATGAATAACCTTTGACAGGTGTTTTTTCGACATTTATGCTACCCTATTTGCACAACGGTACCTACATGCTACTGCAAAGAATTTTCGGTATCTAGTCAACGAGGAATCGTAGAAAGTTGATTTAAACATCGATTTGGAAGTAAACGATCACGGTAAATTGAATGGAACCATCAAAAATGATCTTCCGATCATTTGAAACTTTCAAGAAACCATAAAGCCCCCCTTTAGGGGTCAAAACCCTTGATTTCAGATTCAAAACCTCCGAAAACGGCCTCATCAACCTTGGAAACCCTAACCTTGACACATCAAGCCTGAAAAGCGCAAAAAGCACTAAAAAGCGTTAAAACGCTCATTCAGTAACATTCGTCCCCCGGCGAATTCTATTAGGAAAATGCTTGAAGCCCATAAAAATGCATGAAATTAAAAAAAAAAAAAACTTGAATTCCTGAAAAATCGAAAAAAATACTATTCAACAATAATTGCCATTCGGAGAACATTTGGCAGTCGAAGTCGCAATCCTTTCTTCTTATATATATATATATATATATATATATATATATATATATATATATATATATATATATATATATATATATATATATATATATATATATATATATATATATATATATATATATATATATATATATATATATATATTGAAGCGGTGCACGAAAACGCGAAAGTTAATGATAAATGCGAAACGTTAAACACCCAAATTCCAATGGAACGTGCTGGCCACCG
>JABUQX010105231.1:0-7500 GCA_015478945.1 Trachelipus rathkii
GTGTATGGGTGTTTCTTAGATTTAGAGAAAGCATATGATAGAGTGAAGAGGGGTGAATTGTGGAGGGTGTTGGAGGAAAATGGAGTGGGGGGTAAATTAGGTAAAGGTATTAGGGCCTTTTATAGGAATAGTAGAATGTGTGTGAGAGTGTTAGGAGGGGAGAGCGAAATGTTTGGGGTGGTGAGAGGATTGAGGCAAGGGTGTGTAATGTCGCCGTGGCTATTCAATTTGTTTATGGAGAGTGTTTGCAGAGGAATGGTGAGGGAGGGGAGGGGGTGGAATTGATGAATGGGAATGATAGAAGGGAAGTGAACATGATACTGTTTGCGGACGATACTGCCCTAGTGGCGAAGAACGCGGAAGGGCTGAGGTATTTGGTGAGGGAGTTTGAGAGAATGTGTGGACAAAAGGGGCTTAAAATAAATCCAGGTAAGAGTAAAGTGTTAGTGTTTGAGGAGGAGGAAAGAGAGGAGGGGGAGGGGTTAGAGGTTAGAGTAGGGGGTGTAGTATTGGAAGAAGTAAAGACTTTTAGATATTTAGGGATGGATTTGGGTAAGGGGGGAGGGATGAAGGAGGAGATAGAACATAGAGTAGGAGAAGGAATGAGAGCTTTGAGTGGTCTGAGAGAGTTATGGAAAGGGGGGGATTTATCACAGAAAGTTAAGATAAGTATGTTTGAAAAAATCTGTGTACCAGCGGTGTTGTATGGGTGTGAAACGTGGGGGTTGAATGCCAGGTCCAGGAAGAAGTTGGAAGTATTTGAGATGAAGGGGTTGAGAGCGGTTTGTGGGGTTAGCAGAAGGGAGAGGATTAGGAACAGGGTGGTGAGGGAGAGATGTGAATGGAGGAATGGGTTGGTGGGAAGAGCGGAGAAGGGAATGTTAAGATGGTATGGGCATCTAGTGAGAATGGAGGAACAGAGAGTGGTTAGGAGAGTTTGGGAGGCGGAGGGGATAGGAAGGAGAGGAGGAAGGGGAGACCAAGAAGGAGGTGGATGGATGGAATAAAGGAGATGCTGGAGGAGGGAGGAAGGAATGAGAGGAAGGGTAGGGCGCTGGCGAGGGATAGGGGGTGGGATTGGAGGGTGGTGAGGCGAGATGAGAGAGGAAGCGTGAATGAGAGGAGGCTGTACGTACCACCGCTCAAGCGCTAAAAAGTGAAAACACAAAAAAAAATAAAAAAATAAAAAAATAAAAAAAATATATATATATATATATATATATATATATATATATATATATATATATATATATATATATATATATATATATATATATATATATATATATATATATATATATATATATATATATATATATATATATATATTCTTTAACAAATGAATTAAAATGAGCTTATAAACATTTCACTAAGTAAAAGAGTATAATTTCTAAAATTTACATTTTTGTTTTACTATTTTATATGCAATTATTCTGAATTTTTTTTTGAAAAAACCCAAGTGGGCAAAATAGCGGGTTTTTCAAATGGTTTTTAGAAAAAGCGGGTGGGTTTTTCGGGTCAGGCCACTCGTGCCAACCTGATATATATATATATATAACATATATATATATATATATAACTGCTATATATATATATATATATATATATATATATATATATATATATAATATCTTATATATAGACTACTTCATATATATATATATATATATATATATATATATATATATATATATATATATATATATATATATATATATATATATATATATATATATATAAATTTAAATAAAAGACACACTATATAAATATATATATATATATATATATATATATATATATATATATACGTATATATATATATATATATATATATATATATATATATATATATATATATATATATATATATTTCTATATACGCGTATATTATATATATATATATATATATATATATATATATGAGTTGAGTAAATGTGAAATTTTCTGACAAATAATTAAAAAACAAAATATCGTTGATATAGGAAAAAAAAGTGGTCGTTGCACAAACATGCAACGAAGGCAGGAGCCTCGCCAACCTGATATATATATATATATATATATATATATATATATATATATATATATATATATATATATATATATATATATATATATATATATATATATATATATATATATATATAATTTTTAATTCAAACTTCAAAGAGTAAACATCCGCATCCGCATCCTCATCTACTTTAAGATCCGCATCCGCATCCTCATCCTCTTTAAGATCCGCATCCGCAAACAGTCAAATTTTGACATCCGGTCCATCACTAATATATATATATATATATATATATATATATATATATATATATATCTTCTGCATAGATCTATATATATATATACTATATATATATATATATATATATATATATATATATATATATATATTATATAAAATTTCTTATAAAATCACATTATTTAAAAAAAAAAAATCTTTAAAATTGATCCTGAAAAAATTTTAAAGTTCATTTAAGAGCTCTGTATCGCTGATGACACCAAAAATATCTGGTTATATAGTGTTTCTCTAACAAATCCAACAAAACCTAACCTAACTAACTAACCTAGCCTCACCTAACCTAGACTCACCTAACCTAACCTAATCTCTTATACTTACAACCTAGTCTCAGAGAACTTATTCTGACCAAATCTAAAGTAACCTGCCAACCTAACCTAACCTAACCTAACTAACCTAACCTAACCTAACCTAACCTAACCTAACTAACCTAACCTAACCTGCACAGGAAATTTTTTTGATGTTGTGTCGACCTTTTTCCTGTCGACCCTTTTCCTGTCGACCATTTGGGCTAGTCCCCTCGATGTACTGACTCACCTTAACACAAGTGTAGAAGTTACAAGAGTTGAGAATTTAGAAAATGAAGAATATTCAACAGAATACGAAAGAATTTTAGCAGAAAAATGGGGAATAGTGAAAGAAAGAGAGAAAGAAGTAGTTCAAGAGGAATGGAATGCTTTTAAGGAAACAATATTGATGACTACAAGGGAAGTTTGTGGTGTGAAAAAGATTGGCCGAAGGAGGAAAAGAAAAGGTAGCGAATGGTGGAGGGAAGAATTAGATGTTATTATTAAAAGGAAAAAAGAAATTTTTGCAAAACATTTGGCTTCCAATAGCCAGGGAACATGAGAGGAATACAAGAGAGTGCGAAATGAAGTTAAAATGAAAGTGAAAGCTGCAAAGAGAAGGGCAGACGAACGGTGGAGTGGAAAGATTGTTGCTAACTATCAGGAGAAGAGTAAACTATTTTGGAAGGAGATTAACAAGATTCGGAATAAGAGAGAAGACGTCCTAACTGGAGTAAAGGCTTTGGATGGGAAATGAGATTCAGGATGATACAGAGAGTTGAAAGAAGATATAGAGAACATTTAAATAATTACATAATGCTGGAAAAGTAGATGAAGATGAGGAAAGAAGACAAGTTATAGTAGTACAGAATATTAGGGAGGAAGAGATTAGGAGTGAAAATGATGGAAAGATTACAAGAATGAATCATAAATGCTTTCAAAACGAAAGGGCAAAATCCTCAGTTTGAATTCCATACAAGTAGAAATGTTAAAGAAAGGAAGCTTAATTTTGTCGTGGAATGTCTGAGATTATTCAATGTTTGCTGGGAAAGATGCGAAGTGCCATAAGATTGGTGAGATTCCCGTCTTGTATCAATTTATAATAACAAAGGAACAAAAGTGTTCTAATTACAGAAGAATAAGTTAACTGAGTGTTGTAGCTAAAGTATATGGACGAACAGACATATTAGAGAGAAAGAAAGTGGTTTTAGGGATGGTCGAGGTTTTCATTTGAAAATGCTGACTGGGAAGTTCTCAGAAAGAAGAAGACGTTTTCATGCTTTCTTGATCTGGAAAAGGCATATGACAAGTTAAGAAGGCGAGTTGTGAAGAGCATTAGAAGTTATGGTATAAATTGTTTGTTATTAAAAGCAATTAAAGCATTTTACAGGAACAGTAGAATATGTGTCAGGATTTAAAGTAGGGAAGAAGAGTAGTTTAAAGTAAGAGTGTGTCTGAGAAAGGTTATGTTATACATCCATGGTTGTTTAATATCTTTATAAATAGTGTAGTCAGGGATTTGAATAGAATTGGGAAAGGAGCTAATATGAGTATGCATGAGGGTAATTGGGAGATAAGCGTTTAACTTTTTCTGATGATACT
The DNA here is from genome assembly GCA_015478945.1 of Trachelipus rathkii. Lineage (NCBI taxonomy): Eukaryota > Metazoa > Arthropoda > Malacostraca > Isopoda > Trachelipodidae > Trachelipus > Trachelipus rathkii. The sequence goes on from JABUQX010105231.1 coordinate 4,192, forward strand.
GTGTTGGTTACTGGTAAACAAAAACTTTGGGGATTTGGTGCTTGAGTTTGAACAAATTGTGCAAGGAAAAAGAATGAAAATTAATCTGGCCAAAAGTAAGGTGATGAAAATTAGTACAAAACACAAAATAGACAATTATCAAGCTTGGTTGGATATTTTAAAGGTGAATGGAGAAAGCTTAACAGAGATTACAGTCTTTAAGCACTTTGGAATGAATAATGGGGCTTTCGAAAGCATGGAAGAAGAGATTGACTATAAGGATGCTGAGGGTGAAAGAGTATTAAGAAGCCTTATACAATTATAGAAAAAGGAAAATTAATTCAGGAAGGTAAAAATGAAATTGTTTGAGTGTACATTTGCTCTAAAAGAAAAAGAAGAGTTGAGCCTCTGGAAATGAAAGGTATACGAGAAATTTGTGGGGCAAAGAGAAGAGATAGGAAAAATGTCTGATTGATAGAGCAAATCAAGGGGTATTAAGATGGTATGAACACGTGCTTAGAATGAATGTTAATAGATTGGCTAAAGAGATTTTTATGTCCGAAGTAGTAGGCAATAAGAGAAAGGGCAAACACAAGTGGAGATGGGTTGATGGAGTAAATGAGCTCTTAATAGCAAAAGGGATTAGTATGGATGAGGGAAATAGGTTAAGGCATGATAGGATCACTTACAGAGAAGAGTAGTACATGGAAAATTCCCTTAAGGGTTGCAATTAATTGAACAACCTGGAACAATACAAATAAGTGAACAGCATTCCCGATTTGCAACTGACACAACCCTCCACTTATGTGAGAGACGGTGATGAGTTTAATAATAATAATAATAATAATAATAATAATAATAATAATAATAATAATAATAATAATAATAATAATAATAATAATAATAATAATAATAATAATAATAATAATAATAATAATAATAATAATAATAATAATAATAATAATAATAATGTAGCTTTTATTAGGATTTTTAAAATGAAACCCCTATTATCATTGACTTTTAAATTCTAAGAGAAATTATGAGAGCTAAAGAAAATTATTAATGACTGCTATAGAGAGAGGAGGAATGTGGCCGATTAATATTGAACAAGTTCTCCATTTGTCTCTGCTTGTTGAAAAACTCATTAACTAGCCAATTTTAACACATGTCCAGGGTCGGGTGATTTATATAGAACCACTGTATATATATATATATATATATATATATATATATATATATATATATATATATATAACACCATTTATATATATATATATATATATATAAAAACATTTTTACGGTTATCACCACCGCTGGGCAAGCTATTCAAGGAGGGAAGTGTTAAAATGTAAAATTCAACTAAATTACGCAGATGAAGAGAGCACAGACGCGGAGAAAACTTTAAAAGTGAGGAAATTAGTGGAGTAGGAAACACAGAGATGGAGAGAATTCCACAGAACAGAGGTGGCAGGAAGAAGGAGGCACCGCAGCGAACTAGTCTGGAGTTGCTGATATCAACACAAAACTCATGTGCCGACACAGCACCCCTTGTGCTACGAGGGCGTCTTAAAGGTGGTGGCACGCGGGTGGAAAGTTCCCTCGAGCACTTGCCGCTACGGTACCTATAGAAAAGAGATAAAGCACCAACATCGCGCCGCAAAGATAGAGGGTCAAGTGAACTAGAAAGAACAGGACAGTTGATAAGTCTTTTTGCCTTTGACTCGACCCTATTCAAAAGCCGGGTGAAACCTGAGCCCCCCCAGATATGAGAACGGTACTCTCCATACAAAGGCGGATGAGACCCTTGTATAACTGAGAAAAGAAAAAAGTCTCGCAGTCTAAACAGAACTCCAAACCTCTTTGAGGTATCCTAACAGGGGGGATATGAGGCTTCCATAAACTCTTTTGTTTATGTTAAGGCCAAGGATGTTTATATTGTCGACAGGAGAGACGAGAGAACCGTCGAAAGAGATAGGAAAGTTAGAAGGTGTCTTAGAGAGGGAGATTTGTAGAAGTTGAGTTTTTAAAGAATTGAATTTCACAAGGTTCAGACGACCCCACCCGGAAATTCTATCCAGATCAGCGAGAATAGAATCGGAAAGATTAAGACGAGAGGCAATTCTAGAAGTAAAGGAAGGAGCAGAATTGAAATGAGTTGAAGAATGAAGGGTCGAGTCATCGGCATATGAGTGAATAGAGTTAGATGTGCAGGTGAGAAGATCATTATTGAAAAGTAGGAATAAAGTAGGAGGTAAGACAGAACCCTGAGGAACACCACTATTGACAGAAAAGGAAGAAGAAGTCGCCCCATCAACAACAGCCGATATTGAGCGATTTGAAAGAAAGCTAGACATAAGTAAGCAAAGAGAAGGAGGAAACCCAAAGGAGGGGAGCTTGGAGAGCAGTGACGCGTGCCATACCCGGTCAAATGCTTTGGATATGTCAAGCACCACCACGCAAGTCTCCCCGTAGTTCCTAAGGGCGGAAAACCATAAATCAGTAAGATAGGAAAGTATATCGCCGAAGTAGACTCTCGAGCGCGAAGCCATTTTTGGCGATCGGAAGAAGTGAATGAGTTCCAGATGATCACCAGAAATGAGAGTTGAGAAGAGTTTCAAAGGAATCTTAGATAGAATACAAGTAAGGCTAGGGCGATAGTTAGAAGGATCAGAGCAGCTTCCTTTTTCGGATAGGTTGGACATGTGCGTGCTTCAAACACTGAGGGAAAGTAGTATTGAACATAGAGAATAGTTGAACGAGGGCGGGGATAGCACGGAAGCACACTCCCTCAAAACTCAGGAGGAATTGCCATCGGAGCCACCCCGCCTTCCTGGCACTTCATTCATGCTTTTAGGGCCATGCACCCGATCGAAGATGTAATCTGGGCAAAGGCATAGGACACCTGAGAGGAGAGGAGGAGGAGGAATGCCAGAATCGTCCAGGGTTGAGTTAGAGGAAAATAGGAGGCCGAAGAGATTGGCCTTTCAGTTGGAGAATTAGCAACAGAACCATCAGAGCGAATAAGAAGAGGGAGGAAAGAGAGATTTACAGAAGTTGTTAGAGATGTTTTTGGCAGAGGGCGAGAAAGATTTGTCAGTAGGAGAGCCAAGGGAGTTAGCGCACTTTCGTTTAATGAAAAGTTTTGCTCGTCGAAGAGTATCCCTGCAACGATTTCAGCTGAATGAAAATTAGCGAGAAGAGAATTTTTCCACTCCCGATATGCACTGTCTCTAGCCTGGATGGCCAGAAGACAAGCACGATCGAACATGAGTTATGAGGGAGAGAAGATTTAGTCAAGAAGAAAGGAATGAACCTGCTCATCCATCAACG
>JABUQX010105231.1:15000-34393 GCA_015478945.1 Trachelipus rathkii
GTACTTAGCTGAAGTTTAACTAATCTTACAGTAAAAACTCTTGCGCAAGACACAGCACCCCTTGTGCTACGAGGGCGTCGTAAAGGTAGTTAGGTGTTATAATACTCAGGAGTTTGGATGAATGATATCCTCATCGTGAACACTACGCCTAGCCTGCGGATGCACTATGGAAAGAGAATAAATAGTAACCAAATACATACTAGGCGATCGCATAAGTATAAGAAGGGTCAATGATGAATTGTAAAGTAAGAACAGTTTATAAGCTTTTTAGCGTTTATTTAGATCTACGATACCATATTAAATAAAGTACGGTGAATACCAGAAACTACCCTCACCAGTATATATGAGAACAGTTACTTCTATACAAGTGGACCGAGATATGAGCCTGTATATAGATGGAGTAATACTGAGAAGAGAATAAATATAAAATCTCGAGCTAAGTCTAATAAACAGAAGCTCCAGTTTCTTGAAGGCCTAGCCTAACCTATAGGCAACCGTGTGTATATGAGTTATTGCCAAGACATTTTTTTGTTTATAGTTAAGGCCAAGGATGTATTTATTGTCAATGTCAACAGGAGAGACGAGAGAAACGTCGAAAGAGATAGGAATTAGAAGGTGTTAGGTTTATATATATGAGAGGGAGATTTGTAGAAGTTGATTAAGTTTTTAATAAGAACTGTAAATTTGTAACAAGAGGTTGAGACGAATCCATACTATCGGAAATTCTATCCAGATAATCGAGAATAGAATCGGAAAAAATTAAGAGACGAGATAGGCAATTCTAGAAGTAAAAGAGTGGGAGCAGTAATTGAATAAGTTGAAGAATGACAGGGTGCGAGTCATCGGTCACTATAGAGTAATAGAAGTTAGAATGTGACATGTGATGAAGTAATGCATTAATGAAAAGTAGGAATAAGTAGGAGATAAGAACAGAACCCTTGAGGAACACCACTAATGAGAGCAGAAAAAAGAATAAGGAGAAGTCGTCATCCATTCAACCACAGCCTTATATTTAGATAGCGACTTGAAAGAAAGCTAGACATAAGTAAGTAATAAAAGAGAAGGAGGAAACCCAAAGGAGGGGAGCTTAGAGAGAGATAGCAGTGACGCGTGCCTCACTGTATATCTGGTATCATATATGACTTTTGAGGATATGTCAGCGCTAACTAATGATACAAGTAGCTCTCACCACGTAGTTCCTAAGTGAGCGGAAACCCAGTAGAAATCACTCACGAACGTTATATATATATATACACCGAGAAAATCCGTACTATAGGGAGCTGATTAATACGGAAAGAGAAGAGATGAATTCAGAATGGTCTAAGAAGTTGAGAGTATATAGAGGGATTTCAAAAGATTCTATAGAATAAGAATACAGGTGAGTAAAGGCTATATATATATACTAGATTAAGTTTAGTTTATGGGTAGATCAGTAGTTGGTTGGGAGGAAATAGGTAAGGAATGGAAATAGGAAGAATTAGTATAGTAAAGAGGAAGGAAGTAGGAAAGAAATTAGTAGTAAGGAAGGAAGTAGGAAGAATTAGTAGTGAGAAGTAAAGTGAACAAGATAATAAGGATAAGGTATTTATAAAGATGTATACGCTTTTAGCAATTTAAAATTCAGTTTATGATATGTGAATAAGATGAAATCATTGAGAAATCTGGAAGTAAAAAATGAAGGAAGCCTTTGTTATAGTAGTAGATAGAGAAGTTTGTGAGATGTGCTATAAAAGTAGATGAGAATAAAAGAAATGTTAAACAATGAGTGGTGAGATATAATGAAGAGGTGAAAATGCATAAGTGTGATTAATAGTAAATATAAAATTATTAATCCTACAGTATAATATATATAATAAATAATAAATTTATCTGTATTACAATATAAAAATAATTCAATCACTCACAAGTGCTAAATATTAAAAGTTTTCTTAGTGAGATATGATATTAAAATTTCTCTCAGTGTGATATTAAAATTTCTCTCAGTGTGATATAAAAAATATTCTTAATTTGATATAAAAATTTATTTCAGTTCGATTTAAAAATTTCTCTGTGTAACATTAAATTTTCTCTGTGTGATATAAAAATTTATTTCAACTTGAAACTTAAAATTTCTTATATATACACTGTTATATTTAAAATTTTATCATAACAGTTTGAATATTAAAAAAATTTTTATTTTCTTATTATTCATCTTACAGTGAGATTAATTATAATCATTTAATAAATTTACTATACTCAGGCTCTCAGTGTATATAATACTTAATAATATAATATATTTCATCTCGCTATATATTTAGATATATATATATTAAAATAAATCGGTACTATATATCTATAAATTAAAATATAAATTTCATTAAAATCAGTGTGATATTAAAATTTTTCTCTCATTGTTAGATATTAAAATTTCTCTCATTTAGATATAAAATAATTTCTCTCCATTATATGTAAAATTCTATAATTTTCACTCATACTATATCTAGTGATGATATTTAATAATATATTCTATCTAATTGTTAATATTGTTATAATTTTTTATATATATATTGTATGAATTTTTAATATAATTTCTATTATCAATTTTGATTATAAAAATAAAAAATTCTTCGTTAAAGATACGTTTCTTATTGGTCATATACATCACTGCATGTTATTGCTTTTAAGAACAATCGTATGGGAGTTCCTCATATAAGGACACGATAAACTCTTTACAGATTAAATTATAGATTTAAATACCATCAATCGTTAAATATAGACTGACGTTATGATAAAGAATAAATTCTCCGCATTAATTAATATATATATACTAATATACATATATATACATAACCTATATACATATATAATGACATTTCATATATACCATTAATTGGTGAAAGATGATGATCAGTAATGAGAATGAATATAATAAAAAAGAAGTATATATATATATAATATATAATAAATATTAATAAATATATAATATATAAATATATATATATATTAATATATATAATAATATATATATATTAATATATAATATATATATATATAAAATTAATTAATATATATATATATATATATATTAATATAATATATATAATATAATTAATAATTATATTAATATATATAATATATATATATATATATTTATATATATTATATTATATATTATATATATATATATTGATATATTATAATATATATATATATATATATATATATATATATTAATTATATATAAATAATATATTATATTAATTATAATATATATATCTATATATATATATATAATTAATATAATATATATATATTATTTATTTAATATATATATATAATATATATATAATAATATATATATATATATAATATCATATAATATAATATATATAATATATATATATATTATATATATATATATATTATATATATATATAAATAAATAATTAATATATATATATATTATTATTATATATATATATATATATATATATATATAATATATATATATATACTAATATATACTATAATTATAATATATTTATATATATATATATATATAATAATAATTATAATATATAATATATATATATTAATATAATATTTACTAAATGTAATGTTTTCTTAATAGCGTTGTTCACTTAGTTATATTCTTATTAGATAATACACACTAGCTAATGAAAATCTATCGTTTTCGGGCGCATTTTTATGCAAAATTAATAGGGAATATTTCAAATATTAAATTTGAACTTATATTATAGTAACAGTTTTCTTCTATTTCTATATTTTATCATGCTTTAAACCCAAATAAATTTTTTATATTATAGTTCTTTATAGCTTACTGGAAGATAGTATAAAAAAATATATAAATTTATACACATTTATATTAAATTATATTATTAATATTATATATATTATATCTCATGCGAGGGAAAGAGAGAGAATATCGCTAAGAACAGTATATATTCTGCCGTTATCAGTATTATGAGCTAAAGATCAGTAGTATGCAAGGTTGGAAATTCTGATAATGACCTAACTTATTTTATACCCTAAGAAATGAGCTCATGCATGCCTCGAATTTATGATGTATGCTTTTGCGCACCTAAGCCACTATGATTTGGGGAGCACAGGGGTAGATCTGAATGAATGATTAGAATGATATATATATAATGTTTTATCAGAACAGTAAGTTTCTCATATTATCTTACCCCCTTTTACGCTGTCGGCATAAAATTGTTGCTAAGTTATAGGAAATACATATTAAGATAACTAAATTATTTATAATATTTACTAAAGTTAACTATAAGATAAAATATTTTATATATATATATAGATAAATATATAATGCTCAATGTGCAATTATTCAATAATTTTTTATTATGTGGTACCGTTTCTTTGCCTGTTTCTCTTTCAAAACCGAAATAAGTTAACAACATTGTAAATCCTGAGTGTATAAAATTTTGTTGTGATATATAGATAGCTTCCCAATTGTCAAAATTACTTATAATGGTGATTGATAAGTTATATAAATGCACTTGCTACTTATAAAGTATCACACTTTGAGGAGTAACTTTAATACTTGTATACTTGCAGTTTCTTAAAACCAGTGTACTTACTTGTACTTATATACACTTGGTACCTTGTAATGCATAACCTATTATTCTATGATAAATTTGACAAAGTTTATATGATAATAAAGGTTTTTGATTAATTATTTTTAACTACCATTGACCAATATATATAATATACAAATATATTATTTAATTTTATCAATTTTATCCAGTATATACTAATATATGCTATATATCACCGTGAAGAAGGCATCTCACCACAGTCAAGGAGCGAAGTCTAGTCATATACTCTAGATATAATATAATCTTAAATTGCAACGAGAGATATATCTATAAGACATATACTTGTCTTATTTACATCTCAGAGATGAAGAATAATAATAATATATAAAGAAAAAAATAACACACGAAATATATTATATCTACTATCTATGCCAGCATATCTCATATTTTCGATTTCTTAGCACATTTATTATAAGGTTGGAAACAGATTCTGTGTTCTTGGTTGCATGAAGATAAATAGTAAAATAATTTACTTACAAATCAAGTATCTAGAATTGACAGATATAATATACTCAGGATATAAATATATATAACTTAAAAAAAAAATTTTTTGTTAAAAAAAATACAATGGTTTAATAAATATATATACGAAAAATTAATTTTGTAAAGCGACGGTAAGCGATTTAACACTATCTGAACGAATTTAAATTTTATTGAAGATTGTAGAAAATAAATTGAGATGATAATGATTCCATATAATAATTCTGAGTATCTAGAATAATTAAATAGATTTTACCCAAATAAATAATAAATATATTTATTATATAAATAAATTATAAAGATAAATATAATATAAAAAGGTAACTTATATGAAATGATAAAGTTTTTCCACGATAAACACCGGCCGCATCTCTCTCTCCTCTCTCTCTATCTCTATCTCTTATCTCTTATCTCTTATCTCTTATCTCTTATCTCTTATCTCTTATCTATCTCTCTCTACTCTTACTCACTTATTATACTCTTACTTCATATCTCTCTCATCACTATACTATATCTATCTATCTATCATATATTAATATATATTATAAATATATATATATAATATATATATATATATATTATATATTATATATATATATATCTATTATAATAATATAATATATATATATAGATATATTATATGTATATATATAATATATATAATAATTAATATATATATTAATATTAATATGTATATATATTAATTATATATATATATATTAATATATATATATATATATATTAATTTATATATATTATATATATATATATAATATATATATGTATTTAGTAATATATTATATACTATATATTAATATATAATTAAATATATTAATATATATAATATATATCATATTATATATATTATTATATAAATTATTGAGGGAAAGAATACATAAATTTCTTTTAATATAAATTAATAATTTATAAATTAATTATAAATAATAATATATATAAAATATTAAATATATAAATATAATTATATTATATAAAATAATAATAATATAATTAATTATAATAATAATAATAATAATAATAATAATAATACAATAATAATAATAATAATAATAATAATAAATAATAATCAATAATAATAATATATAATAATACATAATTTAAATATATAAATATAATAAATAATAATAATATCAATAATAATAATAATATAATATATAATAAATTATAAATAAAATTATAATAAATAAATAAATAATAAAATAATTAAATAATTAATATAAATAATAAATTTTAAGTTTTTGAAAAGAATAATGAAATCTATAATATATACTAATAAATAATTATTTATTATTAATAATAATAATTACAAATCATAATTATAATTAAATAATAATAATTATAAATAATAATAAATATAAATAATATATAATTAAAATTAAGATATAATAAATAAAAATAATTAAATACTATTTTTAAATAAAAAAATAATTTAAAAAAAAATAAAATTATATAAATATATAAAATAAATAACTATTGAAATGTAAATATGTTTGTGTAAAATTAAAATTTAAAACCTAAAATAATAATAAAAATTTATTTATATATAAATAAAAAAAAAAAAATAAAATTAAAATTTAAAAATAATTTTAATTTTAATTTAATAATAATTAAATTTATTAAATTTAATAAAAATTTCAAATATAATGTACATAAATACTAAGAATTAAATAATTAAATAATAATAATTAAATAATTATATAATAATAATTAAATAATATAATAAATATATAAGATAATAAAATTAATATAATATAATATTAATATATATATAAGATAAATATAATATATATAATAAATAATAATAATAAATAATAATAATAATATAATAATTAATAATTAAATAATATATAATATATAAATAATAAATTAATAATTACATTAAATATAAAAATAATAATTAATACATAATATTATATATATAATAAATAATTAATATAATAATATAATATAATAATAGATAATATATAAATAATTAATAATAATAATAATAAAATAAAAATAAAAATTTAATAAAAATTTTTTAAAAATAATATATCATTTAATAATGTATAATAATAACTAATAATAATAATATGATAAATAATAATAATAGATAATAATAATAATAAATAATAATAATAATATATATAATAATATAAATATAAATAAATTAATATAATAATAATAATAATATAATAATTAATAAAATAATATAAATATAAAATAATAATTAAAATAATTAATATATAATATAATAATATTAATATATATAATTATATATAATTATAAATAATATAATTAATATTTAAATAATTATATAATATATAAAATATATAATTATTAATATTTAAATATAATTATATATAATTATATAATTATTAATAATATATAATTATAATATTATATAATTATAAATTAATAATATATATATATAATAATTATAATTATAATATAATAATTAAATAATTATATAATTTAATAATTATAATTATATATAATTATATATATAATATATATATTAGTATATAATGATACTATATATATTATATATATATATATATATATATCTATATATAATATATATATATATATATATAAGTTATATATATATATAATATATATTATTTTTATTATATAATATAGTATATATTATATATATTTAATATATCTGGGCGTAGACTGGGGTGTTCTGGGGTCAGAACCCCCCCTCCCGAAATTTTTAATCCCGAGACTTTTTTTAATGTTATATAACTCAAACGAGTTATCTCCTCAGGTCATCTTTATCTCTCTCTCTTCTCTCTATCTCTCTCTCTTAAATTAGGAGTCTCTCTCTCTCTTCTCCTCTCTCTCTCTCTCTCTCTCTCATTTAATTTATTGTTAGAATTGAATATTAACTATACACATCAACATAAGTACTAACCTATATTACTAATATCTTATTATATCATATCTCATAACTCATTCTCCATCACTACTTAATTTAATATAAATAATAATAAATTAATATTAATAATAACTATAAATAAGTTAATAATTAATTAATTAATAAAATAATAATAATAATAATAATAAAATTAACTATAAATAATAATAATAAATATAATTAAATAAATAATTAATAATAATAATAATAAAATTTTATATATTATATATAATTATATTAATTTATAAAATATTAATTATAAAGTAAAAATAAATGAAATTAGATAAATTAAGAATTAGAAATTAGTAAAAATTCAAAAGAATTAAGAATTAGTTTAAAAAAATTACAATTAATTAAGTTAATCATTTTTAATTATATAAATAATTATAATTATAATTATATAATATTATTAAATTATTAATATATTATAATTATATATATATATATATTATAATATATATAAAATTATATAATTATATAATATATAATATTATAATAATATAAAAATTAAATACGTAATAGTAAAATATTATAATAACACATTTTCGACAAACCCCTTCAATAATATCAATTTATAATTTCACCTATCAATTATTATTTCATATTACAATAATAAATGCATGTTATGCTTTATTTCAGATACTGTATACTTAGATCCATATCTTACATGAGCTTATTTTATATAGTCAATTATTTTAATAGTAACGAAATTAACCATGCAATTTTTTTTAGTAGTAAAGAGAAGATAATTATATATGAATATGCATTCAAATGACGTTTTTTACACTCTCACATGAATTATATATGTCTATAATATATAAATATATATTTTCTATATTCACTTTTTTTTCGAATATTCATATACTTACTACATTCATCTCATTATCACTGCCCACGACAGATAATTTATGAGAGGATTGGAAGACCCGGAGCACTTGTATTAGTATTGAACAAGCAACTAATGAGCTTCTCTTATATACAGACGTCTTCCACTCGATTATAGAGTCATAGACTAAATTAGAAACGGTGATAAGCTTTGATACTCTAGTGGATTGAAAAAATGCAAAAACAGGTACTAGCAACTGGTCCTTCAATATCCTAATAAATTATTGTTGAAAGATTATTCGCTAATTACACGAGAGGGGCATCAGATGCAAAAATTAGTTACCAGGAATCTTGAAAGAGATTTGTTGAAACATATTTAGGTAATTTTTTGTGAAAAACCACGTCTTATATTAATCTTATATTAACTATCACTATGCTATATTAATTATTCATAACTACATATACTAACTACTTAATCATACTTAACTAATAAACTACTAGCTTATAATATTTAACTAATATATAATATAATACTATTAAACTATACTATATACTACTAATAATAATAAATAATATTAATAATTAATTATAATTTATATACTAAATTCAAGCTAATAATATAGATCAACAATAATATAAATATAAAAATTATATATATAATAGGAAAAATAATACTGAGGTAGTAAATTAAAATTAATAATATAATAATAATAATTATATATAATATAATAAATAATAACTAATTATATAATATATTTATATTTAACATATATATTTTAAAATAAATAATATTTATTTTATACATTGCATAAAAATAATTTAAAATTTAAAGACAAATTAGTATGTACTGTAATTACGATATAGCACTTTATTTACAAAGAAAAATATGATTTACCTATATATATATTTTTTATACATTATATATATATAAAATCAAATTATATAAATGATAATAAAATTTAATACAAGTCAAATAATAATTTAAACATAATACACGCACAATATTTTTGAGTCCTAATTAGTACTATTTGATCTGTGCAAGCAATATTCATTGTCTGAAATATTAGGATTTCTGATGATTTCTTCTATATAGAAATCTCTATCTGAGAACGAGAGATAGCTCATTTAGTTCATTATAATCACAGGTACTTATATGATGAACTCAATCACTATCAGACAATGCTACAAACAAAGGAGAGCATATAACATTTATAAACATACATATCTTATACACTGAACAGACCCACCTCACGAGACAGACTATTAACAATATTTCCTTACTAGGAGACAGAAAATTAAATTCTCACATATTTAAAATGGACATTTTAAAGTATACCATGCTATCCTATATTCTGTAAGCATGCCACAGTGAGGACAGCTTATGTAACAATATATGCGTGCTTATTTTGCACACTAGATATGAGTCTAGGAAAAGGCGGGCAGCCAGTTTACTGGCGACATTCGTTACTGAGCAGATAAATTCTATATCACAAATTATAAGAAGCATTAGGAAATCTCAGAGATTACACATACAAATAACGCGGCAGTACGCATAAACGTGCGTCCATATTAGCAAGAAATACAATACAGTATACAATTTTTTTTCACTATGATCAAGGCTCGTGTAAAGTAAATTAATAGTAATTTACAATACAGCTACGAATATCAAGGAGCTCAAAATATTGATGTACGATTAATAAAAAGCTATCTTACATTTATGCACGGGACCACAGGAGAATAAGACATTGCGAGAGGGATAGGGATGAGTCAGATATTCATTATGCGAGATAATATAGTCGACTAACGAGTATTATCGGCAATTTCACGAGAGCATATGTTATAGAATTCGCAGCTATCGAGCTGGAGTATACTTTCATTACGTAGAACACTTATAAGAACTCAGTTAAATAACGACCACATGTTCTACTAGTACTACGCGATAGAAACTAACACAGACACACACTCAAAAACCGAATACACATGACCATTTGGCCATAGGTATGTTGAGACTAGTCTTTAAAAATTAGAGAAGATTTTCTTGAATTTGTAGCCGTAGAAGGACTAACTGGAGAAGTTATCTCTAATGCAATTATTCATTCTCTTAAGAAAAATGGCATTTTTGCCTTAAACATATGAATTTCGCAAGGGTATGCACATATGCAGTACTATTGGCATGCAGATGAAATGAGATACATTGATGATCATAATACAGAGAAAGTCTACATATCAAATAACATTAACATACAGTACAAGTAAACATACATATACTATTAGTCACCATATGAATGAAGCTCACTACATTAATTATAAACGAATACGTTCACATTGCAGACTGAACTGTGTTGGAAATATACTGTACATTCTTCTTATAGTTGAGATAGTATAGAGTACCTATGAAGACAGGGTTAAAGAGTGCTGATGATAAATGTATGTAGCTAATGTCGCTCCTCTAAAAGTAAAGTCTAAATATCCACAAAAATTGATGTTCTAAGATGAGACAGATTATCAAGAAGTTCCTATAGACAAAGTAATCTTTTGATTAAGATCTCTTCTACAACACGAGTAAAAAGATACACCACAAATAACAAAACTTCAAAAAATGAGTATTAATTATAATTAAAAAAAAGATCCTTGCGCATCAAAATAATATATGAACACTATTGTTAAAGGTATATCAAGCAATTATATTCAGAGAGTGTAAATAGTATGAGGAAACTCAGGTTAGGTGTTAACAGTAACCGCATGAGTATACCTATCAACTCGTATAATTTAACAGTAATATAAGTTTACGTGTAATGTAACAAACAATTGTCAAAGGCATATCTTGTGAATATCGGGAGTATGTTGTTTAATAGCACTAGAAAATATAGAGATATGAGTTCAATATAGAATTATGGTGACACGTAATAAGCACTATAGGCGCATTTATATGAACCTATATTATCTATTCTCAATAAGAAAATCTTTATATATGACAACTCGTCTTATGATTCTGTAGAAAGACAGATCTAATTTCTATATGTGATAACAATTGGAATTTTCTTTACTACTACAAACAAAGTTGTATTGGCGTAACGAGCGTATATAAATGGAAACATTGCCATGAAGACAATGTATATGATTGAAACGCATAATATTACTAGTCAAATTTTTTGTGGCACAATGTATGTTAGGATTGTATAACATTCACAACACTGAGTCTAAAACTGTCGTCTATACTGGGTAATGCAGATCGCATCTTACACAAAGTATTTTCAACACTGTGAGGAGGACGCGCTCAAACCTAAAATTGCTATAAAGCTCACCATAATTAAATAAGCCGCACAACTCAAAACATTGTCGGATTCTCGATCAGAATATAGTCACACTCTTCACACAGTTGAGATATTGCATAATGTATATACCATGGCCCCACATGAGCAAGAAATTAGTTAGCACACTCATGAAAATAGTTTGATCTAGACATATATCTTCGCTTGTAAATAGTATGTTAAAAAGGTGCAATGGCAATAGATGTCGAAATATAAGTAAATTATTTATAACACATTCCATTTATTTATACAATAATTAGAAACAATCACTAAGAGAGAGGTATAGCATTATAAGGACAAACTATTAGCAATCATGTATCGTAATATATATCAGTAAAGTAATACAATGCAACAGGTATGGGTCTTCATAATACACTGTGAAAATACTATATATAGAGAAGTTCATATTAATTGTATCCTCGTCGAGGAGTCTAGTTATCTGAGTGTAATCATGCGCGAGTTTTCTGAATACATATATATTGATTGAGCCATACATATTCTATTAATATATGACATTATCCTCTCTGTATAGATATCCAACAGAGATAACAATAGTGAAACATAGTATACTAGAATATAGAAAGAAGTTGTAGTAATGAACACAATGAGTGAAAATAAGAATAAATGAGGCAAAACGTATAGGCAACAGGTTAATGTAACACAAACTCTCAACATGATCAAAATTAAGTAGAATGCATAAGAGCATAACGCGCAAGAAGTGGATATCGATAAATACTCTACGAGATAAGTGAGTTATGTGAGATTATAGTATATTAATATCCTAATATATGGGGTCCTTAAAGTGAGCAAATGTTTAAGCTACACTACTCATGATATATCAAAATAAACGACAAAATCACCATAAGTATGTTATCTACCAAACAATTTAATTACAACACGTGAGCCTATAAAAGATAATCAACATTGAAATCTCGCACAGAAATTACGATGGACAAGAACGTCACCGTACATAGATTGAATATGGCATTACTATAAATAATAACAACAACGAATCATTATTCGTGTAATAGTTATCAGCCTCGCCACTGCGTGAAAAAGTAGATAGTTCATAAACATTTGAGATATCTAGAATAAAGTTTCTATAGTAAAGGAAAACATTTATATTGTAAGGTAAGGTAATGATTATTAATATATATATATATATTATATATATATATATATATATATATATATATATATATATATATATATAATATATATATTATAAATAATATATATATATAATATATATTATTATAATATTTATTTTATATATCATTATTAATATATATAATAATTATAAGTTATAATATTATATATATATAATATATATTATATATATAATATAATATATATTATATATATATAATATATATATAATTATATTATATATTATATATATATATTAAATATATAATATATAATAATATATATATATATATATTAATATATATATATATATAATATATATAATATATAATATATTATTTTATATATATATTATATATATATATAATTACCCTCCTATCACCCCGAAATATACTTATTCATACGGCTTTACGCTACTATGATATGTAATATATATATATATATATATATATATAAGTCATTATATAGTATATATATAATATATATATATATATTTATTATATATATATATTATATAATATATATAATATATATATATATTAATATATATATATAATATATATAATATATTATAATATATATTAATATATATATATAATATATATATATATAAATATTAATATATATATATAATATATATAATATATATTATATAGTTACTACACTTATCTGAATTATATAATATCACAAATATCACTCTTAACATAACGTATTCCAAATATACTGGATAATTAATATAACAAGAATAATATATATATGAGAAAATATATATTGATGTATTATTAAGTAAAATATTCGGAATAGAGAACATCGGTAGTGTAGTAATTATATCAAAGTCATACTCAAATTATCAACGACTACAACTACGAGGCAAGAAGGTATCAAAGAACTCCGAGACATATTTGGCTTAATATCCGAGCCATAATAAATTAATTTATGAATTCGGAGATCACCTTGCATGTTAAATTGTATTATTAAGGGTTACATATATTAAATAGTTATTTTATAATGAGTAAAAGGAAATAGTAGAAAATTATATCTAAAATATATAATATAGTTATCATTATATTATATCTTATTAAATAATATTATTAAATACAAAATATAAAATATATATAATTATTATTAGACAAACGTTTTATAAGTATTTATCAACTAATTTGAACAAATGAGTACAACATCAACAAGCTTATACGGCACAACAAGAACACAACAAAACACTAAATGAAACTAAATTTTAAGAGAATACACTAAAACACTAAACAGACTAAATAACATAACATAACTAATAACTGATAAATAACATAATCATAACATAACATAACATAACAATAAACATTATACATATCTACTATTATATAATATAACATAAAACTAATTAAAAATATAACATATAACTAATAAATAACTAAACCACTATATTACATACATTAGTTACATACTATTATTACTAAGAACTACACTAACAACACAAACACATACACAACTAACAACACATACAACATAACTACTAAACTCAATACATTAATAATTACTAATCACACAACTAATAAAACACAAACACATAAATATACTAAACTAACAACACTAAACACAACAAACTCAAACATCATAATACTAATAAACAACACAAACAACACAACACAAGCACAACACACACGACACGACACGATCACGTACACGACGTACAACGAACACGACACGACATCGCTCGGATCGTCGTACGTGACTGAGACATGTGTAGCAGGCATGACTACAACATGCAACACAACTCTACAGCAGAGCACACGCGAATCGACTCAACACTAAGAACCATCGAATATTAAACGCTACAACAGAAACACCATCAAAAAGCACAAAAATTGAGGAGAAAAGACGAAAACAATCTTGTGAATAAAACGCATTGAGAAAATATACTATCCGACGACATCGATTCGATTACTCGAGAAGAAAAAGACGATAAAAATACGATATTTCAGCTTTTATATAAATCAGACATTTAGAGGTATTATTATCATATCAACGACGCCTCAAGAGGGAAAAAAGTGCGAGCAAATATACTCTCCAAGCTTCTTTGGAACTTAATCCTCAATAATCCATAAACAAGCTTACAACAAGGTCTAGATAACATGACTATCTCGAGTAATAACATATTCAGAATTAGGAAAGGGAGAACATCTAACAAATATATATATAAACATTAATTATACACATACTAATTAATACATTAATCAATATCCAAATAAATTTATAGCGAAGCATTATTTATATTGTAAATAAATTAGGATTAAACTCGTAGATTTTTATTTTGGTTCTTAATTTTTTCTGAATTGTATTATAGTAAATACATAAATATTTTTAATATATAGTATTTTAATATTGGACAATATATTCTTTATGTACTTATATTATAAAATTAAATAATATATAACTTACTTCTCAATACTCATCTATGCTTCTCTCTCAATCAGGAATCATTACATATTCAAGGTACAGTTACACCATTACTCTCCCCATTCTCTTTCACTATCTCTCTCTCTCTCTCTCTCTCTTTTACTGAGCCAATCTTTTTATAATTCACTTTTAAACTGGCTTCTAATCATGATAAATTATATTTTATACATCCAAATCATTTATTTAACTACCTTTGAATTATTATTATTTGAATTATTATAACTAAGTATATTAATAACATTTATTAATACTTCAGACCATAGATTCAACATAAATAGTTCATCACGTTGGAGGATTATATAAATATATTAGCACAGAAATATTAATACCTTATATACTGAGTTATTATAATACTGTATTTATTCCAAGGAGAAAGCTAAAAAAAGGAGTCTCACTCGAGTTTTTTAATTATTATAATTTTATATTATTATTATAATTTATTAATTATTATTACATTTATATATATAATTATTATTATATTATTATTATTATATTATATTATATTAATATATATTATTATGATATATTTATTATTATTATTTATATAATTATTATTATTATTCTATTCTTATATTAATTATTATTATTATTATTTATTATTTTATTATATTATATATTATTTATTATATTATATTATTAATTAATTATTTTTATTATTATATTATTATTATTATTATTAATTATTATTATTATTATTATTAATTATATATTATTTATTTATTATTATTATTATTATATTATTATTATTAATCTATTATTAATTAATTTAATTATTTTTATATTATATATATTATTACTTTATATATTATTATTATTATATTTAATTAATTATTATTATATTTATATTTATTTAATATATATATTATTAAAATTATTAATTACTATAGATATAACTAAATGATATATTTATATTATAAATATATAGTAAAACATTCAAAACTGAAAACTATTTATGAATTGTTTCCCATTTAAGAGATGAAGCAATCAGTAAATATAGTGTACATATCACATTTAGAAAAATATTTCTCCGTATCTATTAAATATTTTTTTTAATGTTATATGTAAGCACTAAATTCGCTTACTCTAGGCATCACTTTCATAATTCCTCTCCTCCTACTCTATATATATATATATTACCTGCTGGGTTTATCGAAAGCTCGTAAATCACTCAGACCGTTGTAAAGCAAGTGGTATTACTACTATTTGTAACCACTAGATGATTACAATAAACGAAATCCATCGAGTTTCCTCATGAAAGTAAATTTACTATCATATTCCCAAAGAATATAAGGTATGTCACTACTGATAAACATGACCTTATGGAGTAGAATACCTCTACTGCAGTAAGTACTCTGGGTCAAGAGATTACAGCTAATCACTAAGGATATTTGATTATTATATGAGAAATATAGTATCTATAAGATATAATTAATAAATTTATTAAAGATCTGGTGGATTTCACCTTTGTTACATTATACGTGAGTCAAGTTGAACACACTTGAGCTATAATTAATACCAACAGCGAGTGGGTATTTGCGTTTTGAGAGATACGATTGCCTGTCACTGTATGAGAGAGAATTAACTGGATCGCGAATATTATGATAAATATTTCACGAAACTGTGCACGTTGTTGTGCTATACAGTGTATACTGAAATAATTTTCGCTTACTTCATAAATATATATATATATAGTATTGAGATAACGTTGTTATATATTGAATATATATATAAATGCTATAAAATAACTATATTTAACTAATCCATTAATGCCTATCTGTTATAGTAGTTCAATTCTTCACAAAATTATTAAATAATATATATATAATATATATATCGTAATGGAATCACTGATTTACTATAAGAATTTGAGGTATATGAGTATAATAGATCAAGATTCATGTGGCTAACGTACTTCTCTCTTAAATTGTGTGAAAGATTAATCAGAAATTAATTGTTCAATTGCTTCATGTCTATATTTTCATTATTTATACATTAGAATTGCTGACTAAGTAGGCATTCTACAATAAACTTTATTATACAAAAGCGTAATATGTATTCAACTTCCAAAATAATTTGATAATATATCATAACAATGTTTTATTGTAACGAGCAAATATTATCTAAAAAGGCATCATATTTATTAATATAATTGAGGACAGTTTTATCTCATATAAATCGATGAGACTAGTAATAACATAATGGAAGACGTAAGGAGAATTATAATAATTTATTAAGAAGTCATATTATAAATATTAAAATTATATTATAAACATTAGGTGAGTAATTATTTGATTTTAACTTTCACATATAATTTATTAGTATAGAGAGAGAGAGAGTTTAATATTTATATCTGGTAATAATATCAAAGCTCCACTAAAGCTCATGCTTTGAAAACTCTTATTTTATATATAATCATAGGTAAACTATTAGTATAAATTTCCACACACTTTGTTTCGCGAATTCGTATATTTAAGTTTTGATCTTTATTTATGCAGTTCCATTTTTCATAATTTTTCCTTATCTAAACAGTCAGTCTCACATACCTTGGGTGACTCATCAAATATAAACTAACACGTTACTTAAGCTATAAACATAAAGTTTAGCAATGCAGTCGTGTTCTAAAGTAGTCCTTGAATTGTATGATCAGAGCATAAATAGCAACATCATAATGCCGTTGGATTATATTCGAGCAGCTTAGAATACTCAAACTTCTCTTCATTGCTTGAGTGCAACATCATATCCTGGTGGAAAGATTACTATACATTCTCCGGACAAAAGCTAATATTGATGGCTGAGTAAGTCAATATATTCACTTTTGTATTTTTTTATCTATAAACTTCTATAAACGCTAAAGAATATTAATATAATGTAGCCACTAATAATAATATGTATTTTATTTATCTATATATATTTATCTCAATATTAATATACGTTTTTAGAATATCGAAAATTTTTTCAACTTTTCGAGAAAAAAATTTATCCTTATTAATAATACCGATACTCGACAATCTAGCCATATAAATTTTATAGTAATAAATAATATATATATTGAAATATATATATAATTTATATCTAGAGGCAGATTTATATATATACCATAGATACCCACCTATCAAATCAATTATTTATGGTATTACGAGATTAATCAATATATATTAAGATATTAATATATAATATATATATTAATATATATTAATATATATATATATATATATATATATATATATATATATATATATATATATATATTATAATATTATAATATTATATATATATATATATATATATATATATATATATATATATATATATATATATATTATATAATATATATATATATTTAATATATATATAATATATAATATATTAATATATTATTATATATATATATATATTAATATATAATTAATATATATCTATAAAATTGAATTATCTGGGAAAACAAAGTCAATTTACTCTTCAGACTTATCAGATGTAAATAAAAATATCAAATACAATCACTAAAAGTATTCTGTCACATTTCTTATAGAATCTTCTTTCTAATAATATACAAACATGTAACTTCAGCATATAATTCAACGCAGGTGATCCTTATCATTATTTTACTATCTACAATAATATAATCATCAATTTATAGCTAA
>JABUQX010105232.1:0-7500 GCA_015478945.1 Trachelipus rathkii
TATATATATATATATATATATATATATATATATATATATATATATATATATATATATATATATATATATATATATATATATATATATATATATATATATATATATATATATATATATATATATATATATATATATATATATATATATGTTATATAATTGGTTTAAAATCCAACTTTTGGTTTAAAATCATAACTTCATATTCAAAATCATTAATAGATTAGAGTGGAGTCAGATTGTTGGAATCTCTGGTAACATTTTAGTGCGGAAAATGTAAAAAAAAAAAAAAAAAATCATATCTCAAAACTACAATAGCTACAGCGAAAAGGAATACATTTTTGGAATCCTTGTAAAATTTTAGTTAGGAAAATGTAAAAAATAAATAAATAAATAAATAAAATAATGACACTATATATATATATATATATATATATATATATATATATTTATATATATATATATATATATATATATATATATATATATATATATATATATATATATATATATATATATATATATATATATATATATATATATATATTATTTGTAAAGGTATTACACGGCAATGTAGGGGGCTCGAGCCGACGGGGAACACAGGGGGGACGTTTTCCATAGGGGAGGGGCGGAGGAACCCGCGATACCCAAATACCAAAGAGCGGGGGTTCCGGAGACCCTCCCCGGAGGGGGGAATTAGTCCTACCCCGTAGTTCCCCGGAAGGCCGAGAGACCCCGACTCCTGCCATCGGTGCGGTATACCCTTGGGGTATTCTTTAGTTAAAAAAAAATTTATTAGAAAGTCTATTTATTTTAACGAGTAACCAATAAAAGGTCTCTAAATAGGCTCTCTAATCATATTACTATAATTATTAACAATAATTTTTATTTTATTTATTTTTTTTTACATTTTCCTATGTAAAATTTTACCAGGATTCCAAAAATGTATTCCTTTTCGCTCTGTAGCTATTGTAGTTTTGAGATATAATTTTTTTTTTTTTACATTTTCCGCACTAAAATTTTACCAGGATTCCAACAATGTATTCCTTTTCCCTGTATCTATTGTAGTTTTCGAAATATGAGTTGTAGTTTTAAACCAATTATCACCATATATATATATATATATATATATATATATATATATATATATATATATATATATATATATATATATATATATATATATATATATATATATATATATATATATATATATATATATATATATATATATATATCAGGGGCGTTTCCTCCATAGGTGCTAGGTGTGCGCCGCACACCCTATTAAAGCTAATTAGTTTTTTTTAATTACACTTTAGATATAAGGGAATATCTGTTCAAATGAAGATGGTTTTGTACACAATTATTCAATAAAATATTAAAAAATTAAATGCTCTTAAACTTCCAAATAGCTTATTTTATACAGTAGTTACCGTATCAAAAAGGAAGCTTTTCATGTGCGCTTAAAATTTGAACTCCCTATATTCCGTCCTTCAGTGCGCTCTCTCTCTCTCGCTCTCGTTTTCTATTCTTCAAATACTTTAAATTTGTGCGCTTAAAGTATCGCACATGGATTTTTGAACAGAGACTTTTTTAATTTATATTTTAATGTGGTTTATATATATATATATTAGGGATGTACCGATAGTATCGGTATCGGTATCGGTAGTATCGGCCATTTTTGATGGTATCGGTATCGGTATCGGTATCGGTTAAAATGGCCGATACTTAGCCGATACTTCTTACTTTTTGGGTGAAAAATTATGAGAAACTTTTAGATTCAATAATAAATCTAGTTCGATATAGATAGCTAGTACCAAGTTATGTTTTTTTTTCCTCGATTTTCTTTTTAACTTAGATTTTTAGCGTTTCTCCAACTTGGTCTTTAGCGTAAAATTTACCTATTTGGACAGCCATTATTATAATTTATACAGATTTATCTACTTTTTTAGTTGATCAATAGTATTTTTTTTTGCGTGAGAGTGCGTGAGTGTTTTTAAACTTTCTGGATTATTCATATTTAAGATATTTGCTGTAAATAGGGTATCGAATAAATTTTCCTCATTTCTCCTTTGGTTTTTGTCTATTTGTTTCTCTCTGTTTTTTTTTTTTTTTTTGTGATTGCGTGTGTATGATAGCAGATTTACACAGGCGTGGCTTTCGACTTTACTAACATCAATGGCTTGCACTCTAACTCTGCATCCATGGAATACTCCCTCTATCTAAACCTAATTTTATGCTCTTGTCTGAGACCCAGATGGCTAAGAATTCATCCTTCAACTCGTTTAATATATCCAACTATAACTTATTTTATAATTTCCGTTTGAAGGGTGGAGTATGTGCCTATGTAAATATAAACATTCCTATAACACGTCTCGAGAATCTCGAATCTCCTAACTTCGATGTTCTGTGGGTTTTCTTCCTTCTACTACAATATTCTTATGCTTCTGCTACTGTTCTCCTAACAGAACAGATTTTCATGCCTTTTTTGATTACCTTACTACTTCTCACGAGACTGTTATATCTTCTCATCCAAATACTGAGGTCCTATATTTAGGGGATTTTCAATGTACACCAAACTGAATTGTTGGGTTCCTCTGTACTGATTAGGTGGGGAGGAAGCCGAATCATTCAGCATTCTCAACGATCTGGAGCAACTGATTAAATAACCTACACACATTCCGGATCGTCCCAACCGATTCTTGAACACGCTTGACCTATGTTTCACCACTAGTCCTTCTCTCTATAAATACACCACCTTCGCTCCTATCGGTAAATCTGACAACAACCTTATATCACTTAATTTTAATTTCTCCAACATCTCCATCCTGTCCTATGCGGTTTTTCTGGCACTCTTGATCAGTCATTTGGGGGCATTATGTTGCTTCTACGCCAACTATAATTGAAGTGACTGCTTTGACTTAAGACGCTTCTGATTCTGCCGATAAAGTGGGAACTGTAATTGTTAATGGGATATGTTCATTCCTTCTTCGACTAAACTTTTCTCCTCAAAATCAATGGTTCGATCGTGCTTGTTCCCTGACCATTCATGCTAGAGACAATTCTTATCGGGTGTGGAAAATCTCGTTCCCGCATTTTGCCAATTTTCTCAATCAGATTAGAAATCATTGCAGGATTGGTTTCGACGAGCAAAGTGACTTTCATTAAACGAAAATGCACTGACCTCCTTGGTTCTCCTATTGACAAATCTCCCTCTTGCCAAAAACATTCTATTAACTTCTGTAAATCAACCTCTTCTTCTTCTCATTTGTTATGATGAATCGGTTGCTGATACTCAACTAAAAAGGCTGAGCATCTCTTTGGCTTCCTATTTTCCTCTACCTCAACCCTGGACGATTCTATTCCTCTTCCTCCTTATATATATATATATATATATATATATATATATATATAGTTATATATATATATATATATATATATATATATATATATATTATATATATATATTATATATATATATATATATATATATATATATATATATATATATATATATATATATATATATATATATATATATATATATATATATATATATATATATATATTATTGAAAATTTAGGCCCAATGCCTTCAGCAGGTGAACCAATGGAAACTGACGAAGTTTTTGGATATTGAATCTGAAGAAGCATGAAAAGTCCGACGATAGAGAACATCGCCAGTAAAGGTAGCTTAGAATGGTTGTTGTTAAATTGCTGCAGAATTACATTCCTCAATCACATCCAAGTTGTCGTCATAAGAGTTTTTTTAGTCTTTATATTAACTTAAAATTTTCTTTTTATATATATATATATATATATATATATATATATCTTTATATATATATATATATTATTATATAGAATATATATATATATATATATATATATATATATATGTTATATATATATATATATATATATATATATATATATATATATATATATATATATATATATATATTCTTTCTTTTTTTCTTTTCATCCTACCTTTTTTTCCCAAGATTGGGAGTAAGGAGCGCTACAAGCATCGGAAAAGAAAAGCAGTAGGAGAGTATGACAAATGTCGAAAAAGAAAGCCCAGCCTTACCGCCCCCTCTTATATATATAAGTAGATCTTGTTGCATAGATATATATATATATATATATATATATATATATATATATATATATATATATATATATATATATATATATATATATATTTATATATACACGGTATAATGGCAGTGTGAGGGGGTATGGTTGTGGTCCACCTGGGCCAAGGGGTGAACCCTACATTGACGAGATGTCATGAGGGTCCGTCGCAGTCCTGTGAAGCTCTACTGTGGATTTTCTGACTGCGACGAGTTCTCACTAAAAGGTTTAATGGGGTGGTAAGGCTGGGCTTACTTTTCTGACTTGCGTCATATTCTTCACCACTTTTCTGTTTCCGATGCATGCTGCGCACCTTACCCCCAGTCTTGGGAGAAAATGAGTGATGATGATATTACTGATTATATATATATATATATATATATATATATATATATATATCTATATATAAATAATTATATATATATATATTATAAATATTTATTTTTATATATTTATATATATATATATATATATATATATATATATATATATATATATATACATACACAAACTCTCTTTCCTTCGGTGTCGGGAATGAGTCATAACACAGTCTGGTGCCTTTATTTTCTTTATTTCAACGGATAACGACTTTCATTAAACAATTCCCAGAATAATAATAATAAATATAAATAAAAATAATTAACAGAAGGAATTCATTAATGCAAATAGTAAAGAAAAATAAATACAAAAATAAATATAAATATACAGAAATGGCGCTAGTCATTTATCTTTAAATGATAGGGTTTCTTACAAGTATATATATACATTATAGTTTTTGAAATTTTCATCTTTATTTTCTTACACATTTATTAAATGATATAAAAGGGTAATTTTAGTTTCATCACTTTCTTCAAGTTTTTTTTTTTTTTTTTGCCCTTATCTAGTCCCAAAAAGTATAAATTTAGTTAATTTTTAAACCATTGTTTGATTTTTTTTAAGAATATATATATATTCTTCTTCTTTATCTACCTTTTTTTCCCCCAAGATTGGGAGTAAGGTGCGCTACAGCTAGGAAAGAAAAGCAGTAGGAGAACATGACAAAAGTCGAAAAGAAAGCCCAGCCTCTGTACCCCGCCCCCTCTATACCATTAATTAGTAAGAACTCGTCGCAATCAGAAAATCCAACCCTAAAGCTTCATGGGACCGCGACGGATCCACACTATGGTAAGTCGTCAAGTGTAGGATTCATCCCGTCCAAGCGTGTGGGCCACAACCAAACCCCCTTACAACACCCCGCCATTCTCTCCTATCATGCAGCTTTCTTCTCGCCTCTGCCAACCACATTTCTCTCCTGCAACATTCCTTACTGACTCAATCCTTTTTCTTCGGTCTCCCAAACCGATCGGTTCCCAACACACTCACCACTATACATCCGTCTAACCAAACCGACTATCTTTCATCCTTTCCATATGACCAAAACCATCTCAACATACTTTCATTTATTCTCTGTTTACCCTTTCTTCACACCACAACAACCCTCTAATATGTTCATTCCTCATTTTATCAAATTCTTCACAGACCTAGCACAATTCCCTAAGATTTCTGTTCAACATCTGAACACATTGAACTTTGTGATCTATACTTCTTATTCCAGACCATAGTCTCGCTACTATACACACAGGTAACATACCCTCATGCAAGACTCCTAGCACACTCCAGACTTAGTCCTTTTTACATTCACCAACGATTTAATTCCACCAGTCACCTTCCTGTTATTCTGCCAATCTTCCTACTACACTCTTGCATCATCCGTTCCTTCTCATCCAACACATACCCCAAATATTTAAACACTCTGTCACTTGTTCCAGCTGCTCACCATCTAACATATAACTTCACACTGAGGGCTATCCTCATTCACAACCAAACCTTACCTTTATCTACGTTTACTTTCAGGCCCCTCCTTTACATACCCTGCCAAAACACTCTACCAATCTGTTTCAAACTCCCTTCAGATTCACCACACAGAACCAAATCATCCGCATATAATAGGTAGGGCACCCTCCACTCATCTCCATTCTCCATCATTCTAACACCATTTCCTGCCACCCCCCCCCCTCTAATTCTTTCATAACCCCATCCATATACAAATTGAATAACCAAGGAGATAAAACACATCCCTGCCCCACCGCTATTAATACTAAATCAATCACCTTTGACACCATTTACTCTTTCACACACGCCTCACTATTCTCATACATACTTTTGATTCCATTCAGAAGCCCCTTACCACCAACACCATATTTCCCCAACACCTGCCATAGAGCTTCCCTATAACACTATCATACGCCTGTTGCAAATCCATAAAACCTAAATACAATTTATTCTTTTTCTCCTTCATTTTCTCAATCATTTGTTTCAATGTAAAGATTTGATCCACACATCCTCTACCACTCCTAAACGCACCTTGTTCTTCACCAATCAGTCCTTCAGTCACTCGACGCACTCTTTCGACCAAAATACCAGCATATATCTTCCCTACAACACTCAATAAACTTATTCCCCTATAATTTCTACAGTTCCCCTATCTCCCCCTTACCTTTATATAAGGGTACTATTACAGCTCTCCTCCAATCCCTTGGAACTATACCCTCCATAAACGCTTTATTACACAACCTCCAAATCCAATCAATCACCATCTCGCCTCCGTTCTTGATCATTTCACCTGTAATTTCATCTATACCTGCAGATTTACCATTTTTCAACTTTTTCACTCTACCCATTACCTCCTCCTTGCTAATAACCTCATCCCCAAAATACCTATTCCTTCTTGCACCATCAAACCTGCTACCACATTCACTATCACCTCTTTCATTACTACCTAATATTATAGATTTTCGAAGCAAGTTCTTTCCACACTCCCTCACATTCATTTAATCAGTTACAAAGCACTATCCCTAGTCATTATTCTAAGCAGGTTCCACTTATTCTCATTCTTCCTAACCTTTCGCGCTTCCTTTTCTTCAGAAGAGCTTCTTACCTTGTAAGTCCTCATTCATCCTCCTTCAAATCCTGGTTCATTTCACCCAAATCTCTTTCTCCTACGTATGCACCTTTTAGTATTTCTTTTTTCCTCCTTATATAATTCCAAGCATCTTTCTTTTGAAACTTCATCATTTGCTTTTAGTACATTCAACCACGCTTCTTTTTTACTTTTCATCTCTTCATTCCACCACTCACTGTTAACATTCTTACTTCCTACTTTAGCACATCCACATACTTTTGCACTGCTAACAATTGCTTCCTTCATTTGCTCCCAGATTTGTTCAGTTTCAACTTGTTCACATTCAACTGATTTACTTGCGAGCGTTCTTACATACTTATCCTTATTACCTTGTTCACATTCAACTGATTTACTTGCGAGCGCTCTTAT
>JABUQX010105232.1:10000-28785 GCA_015478945.1 Trachelipus rathkii
ATTGCATATTAACGTTTGCATACATCGCTTCTTTTTTATTATTATTATTATTATTATTATTATTATTATTATTATTATTATTATTATTATTATTATTATTATTATTATTATTATTATTATTATTATTATTATGATTGAGAAATGAGGGAGAAGAAGAATAAATTGTATTTGTTTTATGGATTTGCAACAGGCGTATGATAGGATTAATAGTGTAGGGCCTAAGGTAGGTGTTATGATATATGGTGGTGTGGTAGGCTTCAGAATGGAATGAAAAGTATGTATGAGGATAGTGAAGCGTGTGTAAAAATAAATGGTGTTGAAAGTGATTGGTTTAATAATAGCGGAGTAAGGCAGGGATGTGTCATGTTTCCTTGGTTATTCAATTTGTATATGAATGGGGTTATGAAAGAATTAGAGGTGGGGGTGGCAGTAGATGGTGTTAGAATGATGGAGAATGGAAGAGTGGAGGGTGCCCTACCTATTACATGCGGATGATTTGGTTTTGTGTAGTGAATCTGAAGAAGTTTGAGAGGATTGATAGAGATTTGGCAGGATGTGTAAAAGGAGGGGTTTGAAAGTAAACCTAGATAAGAGTAAGGTTATGAGTGTGAGTGAGGACAGTCCTCGGTGTGATGTTATGTTAGATGGTGAGCAGCTGGAACAAGTGTCTGAGTTTAAATATTTAGGATTTATGTTGGATGAAAAGGAACGGATCTTTAGATCTATACTTATTCCAGACCATAGTCTCACTAATACAATAACACAGGTAACAATAAACATACCCTCATGCAAAAACCCTAGCGCACTCCAGACGTAGTCCTTTTTACATTCACCAACGATTTAATTGCACCAGCCACCTTCCTGTTATTCACAACTTCTCTCCTACTACACTCTGTATCACCCGTTCCTTCTCATCCAACACATACTCCTAAATATTTAAACTCAGACACTTGTTCTAGCTGCTCCTTCACCATCTAACATAACTTCACACTGAGATCTATCCTCACTCACAACCATAACTTTACTCTTATCTATACGTTTACTTTCAAACCCCTCCCTTTTACACACCCTGCCAAATTCCTCTCTACCAATCTTCTCAAACTCTCTTCAGATTCATAAAGAATCAAATCATCCGCATATAATAGTAGGGTACCCTCCACTATCTCCATTCTCCATCATTCTAACAACATTTTCTGCCAACCCCTACCTCTAATTTTTTTCATAACCCCATCCATATACAAATTGAATAAACAAGGAGATATAACACACCCTGCCCTAATTCGCCATTAATATTAAAACCAATCACTTTTGACACCATTTATTCTTACACACGCTTCACTATCGTCATACATACTTTTGATTCCATTCAGAAGCCTACCACCAACACCATATATTACTATAATAAATATAATATAATAAATAATAATAATAATACACACATTACACACATTTATATATATATACATTAATATATATTACACACACACACACACAATAATAACACATAATAATAATAATAATAATTATTATTATTATTATTATTATTATTATTATTATTATTATTATTATTATTATTATTATTATTATTATTATTATTATTATTATTATTATTATTAGATTTAATCCAGGATGCGGCTTCGAAGGGTCTTGGTGTAGTCTATGAGTGCTGTAGTGAAGAGACGAGGCAATCAATGGTTGAAGGTTTAGTAAGAACCTTAACTGAAGGAAAGAAACCGAGTCTACTGTTACTGGATACTCAAATTTTTCAAGAAGGAGAACTTGGAAAGGTTCTTCGGGGTTTGTATTAATTAGAATTTTTATTTAAACTTTAATTTTTTACACCGCACCGCACTGTTTCCGGTGCCATTTCCACCCCAACTCTCTTGGTAACATCATATTTATACCACTCTTCCTTCTTCTATCTTCTTTATTTCCTTTGCATTGTACGCTTCCATATCTATAACACTCTTCCTTCTTCTATCTTCTTTATTTCCTTTGTTTGCACGCTTCCATATCTATAACACTCTTCCTTCTTCTATCTTCTTTATTTCCTTTGCTTTGCACGCTTCCATATCTATAACACTCTTCCTTCTTCTATCTTCTTTATTTCCTTTGCTTTGCACGCTTCCATATCTATAACACTCTTCCTTCTTCTATCTTCTTTATTTCCTTTGCTTTGCACGCTTCCATATCTATAACACTCTTCCTTCTTCTATCTTCTTTATTTCCTTTGCTTTGCACGCTTCCATATCTATAACACTCTTCCTTCTTCTATCTTCTTTATTTCGTTTGCTTTGCACAAGTCAGTTTGTGATTATCCATTGTGCTATATTTATGACTAACAAAATTTCAACTTTAAATTTTTTAACAACAGTTTTTAGGAAAAAAAGATGTGGCCAAAATGAGCTTCATGTTTTGCATTGCATGTTTTTTCTGGGTACCCTGGACACACACTTGGGCGAACGGACATTTGGCAGAAAATGAAAATAGTAAACATAAACGTTGGTACGATTCTAAATCATTATACACTAATCTAATCTGACTTACCTAACCTAACTTAGCCAAACCTAGCCTATATTGATTTAACTTTATCTAACTGAACTCAACTCAATTTATTTTTTTGGCCAAAATGAACTGGATACGGGTTTTCTTTAAATAAAAATCGAGAGCTTCAAAAAATACTGTTCTTGAACAGTAAACGAAAAGGGATTTAATAGTAGATTTAAGATTCTGAAATATTTATATTTATTAGCAAATCTTTTCTTTTGTTTGCAATTCTTTTTTTTAAGTTAAAAATATCTTTTATTTGAATATACCTTACTATACTTTTAATAACAGAAATTGTGCTATCAACGTACAAAGAATTGTGTTCCTTAGCCACAGATCTGAATCAACCAGAACTTATTTATAAGTTTATGAATCTCGCAAATCATAATGCCATTTGGAATTCTAAAAAGGTAAATTTAGAGCATCTGTTATTGTTATTCGTTTGTGATTAGAAACTACTTTACTAGTTTTAAAAATCAGCTGTTTAAGATAAATGTAAATGTTCATCAATTGCCTTTCCAAGTGTTTTAATTTTAAGGGATATTTTTTCCTTCATAGTTCTCGGTAATGTTGGTCACATTTTTAGAACCTTACTTACTCCCAAATCATTCCAAAGTTATACCGATATCAAGATCCTACCCCGAATTCAGCAGCCAATGGCGGCAATTTGGAACTCGTTGGTTACAGACAATGCTAAACGGTATACAACTAAGAGCTAGCATTTATTAATCATAATACAAACTCGGAAGGTTGTGGGAATGATTTTTCATATTTCATATATTGTGTAGTGATTTTTCTAATATTTTATAGTAACTGTTTAACCTTACATTTACTTTTCAACTCAGATCTCCAAATATTATGAACCAATACTAATGGATATTTTATCAAATTTGACACACACAACCTGGAGAGTCCGTGAATCGTGTTGCATAGCTTTAAGTGACCTTTTAAGACGCCAATCAGTTACTGAAGCAGGAAGCCATATTTCGGAGATATGGAAAACGCTTTTTAGAGTTCGGGATGATATAAAAGAGTCTGTAAGATTGGCTGCAGAAAAAACTTTACAGACCTTAAGTAAAAGCTGTATTAAGGTTTGTCTTTACATCATGGACTTTAATACTGCACATGTAATTTTTATTTTATATTTAAGTTTTTAAGCCTTTTTTTTTTTTAAATTACCTAGGTATGCGATACACCCGGACATGAAAGCAAGAAAATACTTGAAGAAGTTCTTCCTGTTTTATTAACTGAAGGAATAACCAGTAGTGTAAGTGAGGTGAGAGCTGTCAGTATCCAGACCCTAGTCAAGCTTTGTCGTTCTGGAGGTGCAATGGTAAGGCCACATTTAGGTACATTAGTACCAGCTTTACTTGAAGCACTGTCGGGGCTCGAGCATCAAGCTATTAGTTACACAGCCGTTCGTATGGATGATGAAAGCAGAGAAAAATTGGACATGGCAAGAGTGGCCGCAGCAAAATCAACTCCCATTATGGATACTCTAAATTACGTTTTACAGTTTATCGATGAAGAAGTTTTAGAAATGGTTGTTGGAGGTGTAATCGATGTTTTAAAAAGATCCATAGGCTTATCAAGTAGAGCTGGAGCAGCTCAC
Organism: Trachelipus rathkii; assembly: GCA_015478945.1. Classification (NCBI taxonomy): domain Eukaryota; kingdom Metazoa; phylum Arthropoda; class Malacostraca; order Isopoda; family Trachelipodidae; genus Trachelipus; species Trachelipus rathkii. Next base: position 14,160 of record JABUQX010105232.1, read on the forward strand.
GTTGTTGTTACATTAACTCACACTTGTCCTGGCCCTTTAGAAAAATATACTGGAAAAATCTTAACAGCATTAGTTAATGGATTGGGAGACAGAAATTCTGTTGTTCGAAAGGTCTTCGCAAATGCCATTGGTAATCTCGTAAAAACGGCAAAGGTATCTAGCATTGATAAGTTGCTTGCAAAGCTTCAGTCATGGTATTTAGAAAAGGAAGAAGACAGCGCAAAAGTAAGTGCAGCACTAGCCCTTCGTAGTATGCACTTACAAAATGGAGATGTAATGAAAAATCATGCATCTAATGCAATGCCACTTGTATTTTTAGCAATGCATGCTCAAAAAAATAATGATGGTACAGATCCTACAGGGGTTGAAATTTGGGAAGAGATTTGGACAGAAAATACACCCGGTACTGAGGCTGGTGTTAGATTGTACCTTAATGAAATTATATCTATATGTGATTTAGCTCTTCAAAGTTCCAATTGGGCTACAAAAGCCCAAGCTGGTAAAGCATTCTCTACTGTATCAAAGAAGCTGGGACCAACTTTAACTGAAGATCAAACAAAACGACTATTTTACGCTTACTCTCTCAGGTTATGGCAAGGCCGAACTGGACTGGAAAGAAGATAATTGTTGGAGGTCTACTTCCTGACATGAATTTTGACGTTAAGTACGAAGTCACTTGTCTATTTAAAAGATAATGGAAAATCAGACGAAAATTTACAAATTTTAAAGAATATAATTAAGCGCTTCCCCATTTAGAAAGAGCGAAAAAGAGGAAAACCCAATAGTACTTATAAAAATACTCGATTCATTAAAGCTCGTTACCAATTCTCAGCGCTTATAGAATCCGAACCGATTTGAAAGTCTTTGACTTATACGTTTACCCTGTCATTGGCTTAGTATAACCTATAGACGGTGTTATGAAAGTTTTATAGTCAAAGCAGTATCAGTATGCCAGTATTTTCTTATAATCCAATGTTATGGTAAAATTATCTATTATCTTATATTCTATTATTATTTATTCCTTGATTTAATTATTATATATTTAATTGGTCTTATTAATTTTATTATTGAAGGATAAAGAAAGAGTGAAAGATGTAGATACTAATACGCAACGAAGTTCCAAAGAAGAATCATTGAGATGGGATTTGGTGGATGAAATGGTTCACAGTTTAGGTAGAGCATGGCCTGCAACAAAGGAGACACAAGGTTAGTAATAATAATAATAATAATAATAATAATAATAGCTTAATATAATAATGAGAATAAATATAATAATAATAATAATAATAATTAATAATAATAATAATAATAATAATATAATAATAATAATAATAATAATAATAATAATAATAATAATAATAATAATAATAATTGTAAATATGATAACTACTCTGCTTATAAAAGAGCAAACAATACTTACAGTTAACTGATGTTTGATGAATTCTTTTCTCTATTAATGTAAGATATACTAAATTTAAGGTTGTGTAATTTAGAAGAATTGATAAATAGTTAATTAAGAGTATTAAGAGGAATAAGTTATGTCAACCTAATGTGATCCCATTAAGCTTCTTTAACCTATCCATAACCTGTTTGGCATAACTAAAAATGAAACTTTCTTTTGTTAAGATATTACAACTATCTTCACCTTCAATACAGAAATCTAATGCACCCTAATATTCTCCTTATTTATTTAATTAATAGTTATTCTGAGGGCAAGATCCGCTACTTCCTGTTCCTAAATTATAAATTCCTATTCCTTAAAATATCATTCTTTAATGTCCTTCTTTTAATACCCTAGGAAACGGTAGATATTTTTACTTTTGAAACGTAAAATAAAAAAAAATAAAAACAACACTCCGATAACAAAGCTATTTCCAGTTCAAGCACAATAAGCCAAACCAAGACATGCTGCAAAAAACGAAAAAAGAAACATATAATTAATAATAATAATAATAATAATAATAATAATAATAATAATAATAATAATAATAATAATAATATAATATAATAATAATAATAATAAAATAATAATAATAATAATAATATCTAGGATACACCACTTTTATTCTTCCTTCCCTTCATTCTTCCCTTCCTTCTTCCCTTCCTTCTCCTTTCATTTCATCCTTCCTTTCCTTCTTTTTCTTTTTCCTTTTAATTCTTTTCTTCTTTTCTTCTTTTTTTTCTCCTCCTCCTCCTCCCCCTCCCTACTCCTTCCTTCCCCTCCTCCTCCTACTTGACTTAACTTTTTCTCTTTTTTTTTTTTTTTTAATTTCTTTTCCTTTTTTTCTTTTCTTCTCCTTCTTCCTTCTCCTTTCTCATCCTTCCACAGAAACATATGTTACAATTTACAAATAACTGTAATAAATAGCTTTGATGTTCACCGCATAGAACACATGTTACAAGTAACTGTAATAAATAACTGTAATGAATAACTGTAATAAATAGCTTTGATGTTCACTGCATAGAACATATCTGGTCTATGACGGTGTTCTAATGATATCTCTGAATAACTGTAATAAATAGCTTTGATGTTCACCGCATAGAACATATCTGTTCTAAGACTGGTCTAATCGATCACACCGAGTAGGAAAACTAATTCAAAAACAAAATTTCCGACACTTGTAGCACTATGATGTTTGATGCTTAGAATCATTTCTGTTCTGAGTGAGCAAACTCATATATCACGTGACAGTGACATCATCCAAACACAAACAAAATACTAAACAGACTATGATGTGCTTAGAAGAATCTGCTCGTAAGTAAGAAAACTCATATGTTACATTGAAATAGGTAAAATAAGATATTTATTTAAAAAATACATAACGGATTTGTTTTAAAACAGTGGACACATCCAACAAATTAAATAAACAAAAATACTTAACAGACTAGCCTTGAGTGGACTGTGAAGTCTTTGCTAGTCGGTGTTCTGTAGTTCCTTCTCCTCCTCCTTCTTCTACTTAACTTAACCTTTTTTTTTTTTTTCTATTTTTTTTATTTCTTTTTCTTTTTTCTCCTAATCCTCCTCCTTTTTCTTCTCCTCCTTCTTCTTCTCCTCCTCCTCCTTCTTCCCGTCCTCCTCCTCCTCTGTCGCAACTAAAGCATTTTAATTCTGTAGATGGGAATTAAATTTAAATGAGTGATATAGATTATAGAACTTGTTGGTCATATATAAGAGGAAAGAAACCGTGAAGATTTTAAATAGTCCTTCTGTGTACAGTGATTCATTCTGATTTCTTTAAATACATATGTATTTTTTACAATATTGCCAGGAAACTTCGATTGCCGAATCATTTGATAAATTAAATGAAGTATTTGATAATAATAATAATAATTTATTATTATTATTATTATTATTATTATTATTATTATTATTATTATTATTATTATTATTATTATTATTATTATTATTATTATTATTATTATTATTATTATTATTATTATTATTATTATTATTATTATATCATCTGCTGCTTCTGCGTTAATGCTTTATTTATCAAAGGAATTTTCCTAGCTAAGAAACTGTATCTGGAGTAACATGATTTTGAACCACCCTAATTTAACTATGTTTCAGAATATTCTGTATAATATGTCATTTCACGAGTTAGCCTTTGGTTAAAGTTTAAAGTTTTATAATTCACCCTTTTATTTACAGAAAAGTTTAGTGAACAAGTGGTTGAAATGTTGAGTTCTTCAGTGACGCGAGTTCCTCGCAAGACACAACTAAGTATTGTTGGAGCATTACGAAGTTTTTGGGCTGAACATTTCATGCTGAAAGGCTTGCCTGAAACATTGGACCATGTACTTTTAGGGGCTCTTCTTCATTATACATGCAAAATTTTTAATTATTGTTTAGGTAAGTGAAGATTCTCTTTATAGTATAGCAACAGGAAAAGATTTAGAAATAAATAAAACATTGCTTCAAACTCTAGAACAGTTCAGTTTTTATCGATTATTTTTAAATGTAATAAGGCAAATTAGATATATTTATGATTATTTAGACATCAAGTGTTATTGGTCATTTTTTATTAGCAAAAAAGGTATATGCTTTTGGGTATCATTTTTTTTTAAGTAAATAAATTTAAAAATATTTAGTACTATAATCAGCCAGGGACTGCTGTAAAAAAAAGTTTTCAACATTGCAAAATTTTATAGAATTGTATAGAATCTGATATATATATATATATATATATATATATATATATTGTGTCTAGATATATATATATATATACTATATATACTATTATATATATATATATATATATATATATATATATATATATTAATATATAATATATATTAATATATATTATTATAATAATATTATATATATATTATATCTATATATATATATTATATATACTAATATATATATATATATATATATATTATTATATATATATTATATATATATATATATATTATAATATATATAAATATATATATATATATATATATAAATGGTGTTAGAAAAATGATGGATATAAATGGAGGGGTGCCATACTATTATATGCGGATGATTTGGTTTTGTGTGGCGAATCTGAAGAGAGTTTGAGAGGATTTGGTAGAGAATTTGGCAGGGTGTTTAAAGGAGAGATTTGAAAGTAAACGTAGATAAGAGTAGGTTATGGTTGAGAGTGAGGACAGTCTCAATGTGAAGCTATGTTAGATGGTGATCAGCTGGACAAGTGTCGCGAGTTTAAATATTTAGGGTATATGTTGGATGAGAAAGAACGGTATGATGCGAGTGTAGTAAGAAAGTGTGAATGGCAGGAAGGTGGCTGGTGCATTAAATCGTTGGTGAATGTTAAGGAACTAAGTCTTAAGAGCGCTAGGGTCTTAAACATGAGGGTATGTTGTTACTGTTGTTAATTATGTTAAGTAGTGAGACTATGGTCTGGAATAAGAAGTATAGATTAAAGTTCAATGTGTTCAGATGGCCAATCTTAGATGGGCTATGCTAGGTGTGAGAAGAATTGATAAAATGAGGAAATGAACGTATTGAGAGTTTTGTGTGGTGTGAAGAAAGGGGTAAATGAGAGAAAAATGAAGGCAAATATGAAAATACGTTTGGTCATGTGGAAAGGATGAATGAATAGTCGTTGGTTAAGCGTATGTTATGTGGGAGTGTGTTGGAACCGCCAGGCTGGGAGACCGTAAGAAAAAAGTGGATTGAGTAGTAAACGAATGTCTGAAGGAAGAAAAATGTTGAGTTTGGCAGAGACGAGAATAAAGGTAGAATATAGAAAGAGTGAATGGCGGGGTTTTGTGAGGGGGTATGGTTGGTGCACTGGGCCAAAGGGGATGACCTCCTTAAACTGGCGATTTTACCAAAGGTGAGGGTCCGTCGGGTCCGTGAAGCTTAGGGTGGATTTTACTGTCTGCGACGAGTTCTCACTAATTATGGTACAGAGGGGAGGCTGGGCTTTCATCATTTCGACTTTTGTCATATTCTTCTAATTCTAATTTATGTAGCAACTTACCCTAAGTCTTGGGGAAAAGAGGAAGATGAAGAAAGAGAAGATATATATAATGAAATAGAAGTAATAAAAAAAATAATGGTTAATAGAAATTCCAATAACAATCGCTTTTAAGGTCCTGCATTAGTCTTACACAGTAAGTTTAGGAGTGGAAAGACTTGAAATTAAGAATAGATAGAAAGTGTGACACAGGAAAGATTAGGAGATGAATAGAATCCATCAGTTCGAGAATTTAGAGAATAGTAGATTTTGGTGTTAAAATACGAAAAAAAAAATTAGAAATGAAATATGAGCATTTAACATTTTGGAAATTGTTTTGAAATGCTGGGATGTGACCTCCAGCAAATAAGAAACGTCTTTTCAACAGCTAAAAAGGGGATTGTCTATAATTTCTAGCAAACTAAGGTTGAAAAATATGCAATTTTTTTTCTTTTGACGGATGGTACAGTTTATCATATTTGCGTTGCACCACGTTACCTTAATTGCGAATTTTCAGCCCATCCAAAACTTAATTAAAAGAGATTTCCCTTTCTGAGGCAATAGCTTTTCAAAAAATGATGGATGGTTCCATTATCTTTAGTGAAATGGATAGGTGTTTTTTTTTTACTCCGCTTGAAAAGAAAGATGATAATGATAATTATATCTGAATCAAAAATTGTAATAAAGGAGTTAGCGAAACGTTAATTTAACTCTTGACGTTGTTTCATTGCGAACCAGAGATGTAGTACCTAAAAATAAAAAAAAAAATCTGCTTTTGATTATTGCTTCACCCAAGAGATTTCGGTTCCACAACTATGTAGCGCATCTTCTCTTTCACAACTTTTATTAAAAGTCTTTGATTGATAAAATTTAGAGTGTCAATAATATGGTGTAAATTTTTTTCTTTTAATTCATCAGATGATGATTTAATTTAAAATGAGAATTTTATCTATTCTTTCAGGGGTTGCAAAGTTTTATAGTCTAAGAAGAGAAGCATTAATGGTTTTAAACGAATTTATGGAAAAAGCAAAAGGTAAATATTATTATTATTAATTATTATTATTATTATTATTATTATTATTATTATTATTATTATTATTATTATTATTATTATTATTATTATTATTATTATTATTTATTTCCTGCATTACTTACGCAAACCAACTCTCCTTTCGTAATCCACACTTCACACGACCTTTCTTGCATTTTCGTCACATTTTTTCTTTTCACACACTTCAACATTTAGTCTCACATCATTAATTTTTAAAACCCTCCCCCGTCTTACCTCTTCCACCCAGAGATGACCCTGATTACCATAGGCTACTCACGAGAGCAGTTTTCCAGGAAGACCTAAAACTATTCAAAGACGGAGCTGAGGGCCTGGTCCTGAAAGCTTCCTTTCAAATGATAAGGCATGCTCACCCAACAGCCTCGGCTTTCCTCCTCAGTAATTACAACAGTATCTGGGTGGAGGGTGTCTTCTTATTTTGGCTCCTTTTATTCTTAAGCTATTTTAATCGCGTATTTCAATCTTAACTAGCTATTTCCTCCAAGCTTTTCTAATCTTACCATTCCTTGATTTACACATTTTTGATACCATTTTCTTTTATTCCCGAAGGCCATTCATACTTTAATTTAAAACTTATTTTCCACGCTATACCATATTTATCGATTGCATATTATACTTTTACAACATTTGTGGAAATTCTGATACCGTGAAATTATGTTCAAACGACCACTCTTTCGCCTTTCAAGTTATGTTACTCCTTTCATGAACATTTCTAAGCACAATCACTATCTCTATTTACCTGTTCGTATGGTTCAGGTTTTCATTTTCGGGACGAGTTGCTGTGTAATCATTATTAATATTACCTTTGGAAACTAATACTAAATGTGGAAATGGTTTTTGATTTACACTTTGATGTTTAGTAAACTCGGTTATTTATCTATTTTATTAAAAAGCTCGCACCTCATGGGCCTTGCCCTATTCTAAAGGGAGAATTACTCTAAATAATTACTACCTAGAATCCGGACTAGGGATCAAACAAACCCTTCCCCTTTGTCAACCATTGAGCCATGGTAGTTAATTACAATAAAATATTTGAGATACCTTTTTTTAATTTACTTAAAATTTATTTTTTTTGCTTGTAATTTGCAGGAAGTTCAGTGTTAGTGTCGAGAGTTCGCACAGATTTGTTATCGTCTGTAGAAGAGGCGAAGAGGGATACGCAGCCCGATGTCCAAGCTTTGCCTCGGTATACAAAATTAATCGAAGGTTAAATAAAATATTTTATTGTACCAAAAAAAATTATTATTTTATTTAAACAAGTAATTTTTAAAGACTGAATTGAGGCTCGTAGTATTGACGAAAGGAAAGTGTGCTAGTCATGGATGATTGATCTTAAAAATATTTGTTTTTTGATCGGTTTCAAAATGAAAAGATTCTATTATAAAATTTCACATCTTTTGCCTGCTCTCTCTCTCAGTCTTTTTATTAAATATGTTTTAAACTAAATATTAGGCGTTGCTCATAAGTACCAAAGCTACTACTCATTGTTGCGATTTTGACATTATCCGTTTTTTATTAATTTCATCTATTTTATTAGCGTTTTCTAACATAATAAAAAAATGCCATGAAAAACAATTTCGAAGTTATAATATATTATTATATTATTATTTATTATTATTATATATTATGATGATATGATTATGATTTATGTTTTATTAATATTATTATTATAATTATTATTATTTATTATTATTATTTATTATATTATATCATCACGTAAATAGCAGATGGGCCTAATACTAAAGGTTTTTGTAAATATGAAGTTCCTATGATATGCTGAATTATAAGGAATTATTTATTTTTTTTGCAATTGGAATGATTTTAATTAAATATATTAATATTATATTTATTTTGAGTTTTATTACCTTCTCTTACAAACAGCTTGAAATTTTTGTGTAGGCTTGTTGGGTGAGAGATGTTTAATTGCTATTGGAAGTACATTATATTTTTTAATTTTTATTATATTAATTGTTTTTATTATTATTATTATTATTTATTATTATTATTATTATATTATTTATTGCGTTGCCATCTCGACCCTTCGGAGCAAATTCTTTCCTGACGTGCTAACTATCCCTCTTCAGCATCGCCTTCAGCACATCTTATCCGAATCATCTCATTTGTCGTAGTGATCGCATTTTTTGCCTTCCTCTCTGGAAACTGAACATTCTTTGTATAAAGCATCTAGACCCATCTCAGCCCATGTCCTCTTTCGTTTTGTTTAGGATTTCCCCTGTCGTTAGTTTGCTAAAACGGTCTAGCCGCATTCTTGTGTGCATTCTCTTATCCACTCCAAAAAGAAAAATTATTATTGATTATTATATTATTATTATGATTATTATTATTATTATTATCCTCCCCCATCCCGAAGGTGGCCTCGTTGTCGTCGAGAGGGGGCACAGACACTGTGTCTGCGAAGAGCCACTTTCATTCTTTTTGTTCTATTTTGTTCTTGTTTACTTCTTAACCATAATAATATTTTTATTATTTTTGCTATTCTTGTTGTTTTGTCATTTTTAATATTTTTTATCGTTTTTATTTTCCCAGTTTGTTTCCCTTCTCCTCCTTGATCTGTACGTACTACCCTAAGTATTCCTGGTCACTCTTTTGAGAGTCCTCAATTTCCTCCTGAATCCTGGTGGATATGGAACCGTTGTCTCTGTTCCCATCTCGTGCCCGTCTTGCCCTCCTTTCCCCGTGGGTGAGGGTATAGTTCAAAAACCGGCTATTCTCGCCTTTCTCCGGGCCGCCTATTGTTGGGGGCCCGAACATATTCTCATCTTCGGGACTGGACGCGGAGTTCCGGGAGGCTTTCCCGAGGCCACACCCATGGCCCGCCCTACGTGGTGGGGTTTCTAGGAGGGAGGTATGCTCTGGGCGTGTGGTGGGCTCGGTTTCAGAGGTTACGCTCCCAAGTAATATTCTAGTTTTTTATATTAATCATTAGTGTTATTATACTAGTGCTCATCTATTGCGTGATGTTTTTGGAGTCGTCTTTAATAGGAAAAAATAAAAAAGACTAAACTCACCATCAGTCGGATTCCCATCCCGGCATCTTCGTGGCTGCTTCCAGTCCAGTGTACAACAGGGGCTTCGACTCCCTTGTTGATGAAAAGGTTGGGTCGAGTTCTCTACCCAACCCATTAGTCCCACTGTCAACTTCTTTTCCGGGACTACCCCTTCTCAATCAGCGAGCTGTTAATGGCCTAACGCCCAGCTCGATTCGGATTGTCAAACCAGCCTACCCAGGTGACCCTGCTCCAGCTGAGTCCCACCTAGAAATCTGCATAAGAAAATGCTACCGCGACCCACCCGAAGTCTGGTTACCTTGCAGTTGGTGGGTGGGCTCTTTGGGATACTGTTGGGCGGGAAATACTGCCCTTCAGTGTCCTAGAGCGAAAAATCAATTTTTTTTTTTTTTAATTCAATTCAATTCAATTCCCACCCATAAGTCCCTTTAATTTGTATAAGGTTACCCTCCCCTTTTCCCATCACACCCCTTGGGCTATCCGGTGCCTCTTCCCGCACGGTTTACAGTTCACCCCACACTTCCTCCCCGTGGATGAGGGTACCGTTGAAAAACCGGTCATTTACGCTCACCTCTGACTCTATGTGAAAATATCCCTTACTGTAGAAACTGTAATGGACCCCACAGTGCTTCTTTTTTCAAATGCCCGTCTTACCTGTTTTAACAGGTATTCCAGCTATGTCCATACATAAATGAGCAGGGGAGATGCTATACGCCAGCTCAAGGAAAATTCAAACGAATCACAAAATCAATCTTACGCCACAATTACAGCTGCCCCCACGCCTCCGAGTGTTATCCGCCAACACAACCCTATCCTAACAGACCTCCTCTCTAAATCCTTTCAGTTCAAAAATGTACTGCAACTTGTCTACCTGTACTGCCCACGACTCCCAACTTCTCAAAGAGTACAAAAACAGCCCTTCTACATTCTCCACGTCAAAAGCTATAGCCTATCCTGAGTACTAACTCTCAGCAAACTAGCAATGAAAACTAAGCTGGCTCATCCAATACAAAATTTGAAAAACTTTCCTGCCAAGACACACTGTCCCATACTCACCCAAATTGGTTCACCAAACTTATGCAAGAGGACGTCTCATTCACCTCCCCACTATTTAACTTATAATTCCCAGGAAAAATGTTTCAAAGACACACAGAAAAGAATACGTCGCCAAGTTAAAGATTATTCGTTAAATTATAAGCAACCGAATTGGAAGCGTAAAATAAATACCCCTAGATTTTCTGAATGCAATTGTTGCGCGTTGTCTGACAGCGGTTAACAAAGACCCCAAGAAGCTATCAAAAGATTGTAATGCCGAAAGGTAGCCTATTGAGTTGGTGCCATAAACCAGCTGATGCATCTACCCGTTTTTCTAGCCTCTTCTGATTCTTCCTATAACTCTTCTCCCGAGTTCCCTTTATCAGCTCTCTAAGGGGTTCTATACCCTAGAAGATGAATTGGAAAACAGCTCCCCAAATGGAGCTTGATGCGATGGCCCATTCTCATTTCTAATGCTTCCTGCACTTCGAGAAAAGGTTGAGGAAAAACCTTCGTAAACGTTCCAAACGCTCTAAGCGTTCTGGGTCCGTTGGCCATGAAGATAGACCCAGAGGTCCCCATTCTCCAATCAAACGTGCCCAAGTTTCCAAACACCCGCATGATGAGTACTGAAAATTCTCCAATCCAGACCTGTCCAATTCATCGAATCCCATATTGGAAATCGATGTCGGTAACCCAACAATTCTCAAAAAGACAAATACCCTTCCGTTACACCTTCCTTCCAATGTCCATGGAGAAAACTCTATGCCCCCCCACATTCGAATCTGCTCGTGCCAAGCGGATACTGATACCGCTCTCACTAATAAAGATGAGCATTACGAATGCTCTTCTATAGACCAACCAAACCCACATAACAAAAGTCTGATTGGGTTGATATTGTGAACTTATCTCCGCATTCATCGTGAAGCTCTTTCACCCAAATTACATCTGAAAACTCCTCCCTAAAAGAGTCAACAACCAAAATTCATTCTATAGCGTGTTATGACTATCCACTTTCCTCCCACACTAAGTTTTATTGTCTTTACTGCCCCTCTACCTCGCCGAAGACCTCACTCTCAACTCTGTCCCTACCCAATCTAACCCACCTCTAACATTAACCCACAGTCACATAGTAACAAATTAGTCGCAATCGACTCACACCATTCATAATATTTCAATCTAACTCATCTAATGATACTGACTTTCCTTTTCAATGGAATTGTTCGGTGATCATTACATCTTAAATTTTATCTGATAAAGAACGTTTCAACTAAAGAAACATATGACACCAATAGTGTATAGTGTTGCTAGGAACTTATATCGACTATGTTCATTATTCGTGACTTTCTTTCAAAAAATCACATTACTAGTAGTTATTAAATTCCCGTTTAACTATTCTAATAAGAAAGATAGGTTTAACATAATTAATTATGAGGGTGAGAGCGGCAAGTGATACATCATTCACATAATCTATATTCCACCTTATTTCCCCATAGTCCCTATCTCCAAACCGATAAACTTTACATTGACTAAGATACGTGAGCTCAACAGTGAGAGATTATCACTTATGTACCATTCAACATAACTTATATGGTTCTAAATCTACTAGCTCCGTAGATAGGTATAGAGTAAGTTGAATTTACATAGGATCTACTTTACTTGATACTTAAACATGACTCCACTACTCTCTCGGTTTAGTTATATATATATATATATAACTAGTATATATATAGGTGACTTCAACCTCCGCTACACCCTTATTAGTTGACGTGACTCTGTCACTCAATTATAAGTCCATAATAGTACTCTATAAATATGAAATCTTCCATATAAACCCCCGTTTTTTTATGATCCTGGTATGCTATATATCTATTATAATCACAGGACTCTATATATATCACTACACCTTAATGTAACAGTTTAGATTAACACACACTTTCTTCGTGTATTGAATTTCCAGTTTTGCTCCCAATATCCCTTTTATGGTAATTACGTTTAACGCTGTTCCCGCATTTGATTAATTATTACTAGGTCAGTTGATTATCATTACCCAGATATGATATTTAAATGAAGCTTTTTCACTAAAGCTATACCCAACGTGAGCTCAAATAACCCACCAACTCCAGCTGCCTCAGTTAATGATGGTATATAAGCTTCAGTTGCTTCCTATTTTTATCAGCCATACATGACTTAACTCTGCTTTATCTCCTTATCAGTTAATCCGTATGATTATCGCGACTGTTGATAGATGATTTTGCACTCTTTATATATCCCAGAATAAGTATTCTATCTCTAGCTATGAGCTGGAAAGCTTGCATTCCGCTAATGATCTTTATCCGCAGCATGGCGATCGGCAAACCCCTTGGTATGTTCCAATAAAAATGTTACCCACACAGCCTAAATACCGATAGAAGAAGAACTCTTTACAGCCATAATTACAAATAAATAACCACTAACCAACCATCTCAAACAATTGATTACTATTTTTTTAAAAGAAATGATACTATAGAGGAAAGTCAGTTAAATGCGGCGATAACGTTTCAAACGCTATAGTGATTAATAACAATAAATTTTTTTATTCTGAAATTAATCAGGTAGCATAACGACTTGTTTATTAATTCTCACAACACTCCCCTTTTTTCTTTATGTAGTTAAAGTTACACAGATAAAAATCTTCGGCGCTCGTCAAATAATAAACCTATATTTATATACCATCACCTCAACAGCTATACGTCCGAGGTCACGTATGAATTAACTAGATGTACTAATCTCCGCTTCCTATGCTCTCGGTTATATATAGGGTAGCGTATATGACGTATATAGATTTATAGCTTATGCACATTATCGATAGTATCTATCCGCACTCAACTGAATAACCTTTCATAAAAACTGGAGTAGTCTAGCGAAATAGAGGTAATAAGACTCATATACCTACAACCGGCTATACTTTAACAATTTGCATATAGTAGCATCAACTTAGTACTCATTAGTGGCAAATAGCAAAAGTAAGAATCGTTGATGCCCTTAGGTGTACCATGACATGTAATCTTAACATTATCTATGACGCGTTAGTTACTATAACTCAATGACCTATATGTACTAGCAAGTTCAGCATTTATTGTTGCATGTGAATTTATAATAACAGGAATTCGGTTCGAATCTTAGCTGTATATACTACTCCTATACCGTATTGGACTACAGCTCTTATGGTGTCCATATTCTCCAAATAACCTGCGGAATAAAGATCCAATATATAATGAGGTAGGTAAGACATAACTCAATAATAATAAGAACGCTAAATATGCTATATACCTCAGTATATATAATTTACTGAATAAACTCATAGTCCTCACCCAACTTATATTGATCCCTATGAAAAAGAATGATAGAGAATAAATGGTGCGTGGCCGTAGCCGTATTACTCCCGGGTCGTGTAGAGAGCCGTTCAAAGTACTATGTGCTCATCAAACTTACCAAGTGGTATGTCTCACTCAAATATGACTGGTATATCGACTATGCGGACCCCTGGAGTAAATATAACGTTATAACCAAGACATCCGGGAATGACCGCTCAACTGGGGGGTATAGTAGTCGTGTAGGGCGGTTGAGCCTGTTTGAAAAAGCTCGAACTACAAACGTGGTAGAACTGGATATACGCCTATGAAAACGCCATCCCTGGGTGTGGCCTCAGCTGGAACAAGCCGCGCTATGTGTATGAGTCAAAAGGCCTGATGGGCCCACAGAGTATTCCATGGATTCAGGTTGACTCATCTGTCTAGAGTCGGGCAGCGGCCATCATGTGTAGCTCGGTTAACGCAATGTGATAGTGGTGCGGACCTGCAGTGCGAGGGGAAGAGATACGAGATGCGCGTGGGAGAAAGGGGGGAGGATTGCCAAAGTGTTAGACAGAAGAGACCCGAACGTTTAACCCTAGTCCGACGGGGCCAAGTGGCCGTCAGCTGCCCGACCATCCTTTCGTGTTCACTACCAGAATGACCCGTTCAAGTTACTATCGATGTTCCATCTGACACGAGGAC
>JABUQX010105233.1:0-2500 GCA_015478945.1 Trachelipus rathkii
TGCCAAAAATTTTAAAGCTAAGCATTCCGATTGTTTCAAGGATCATGAGTAGTGAGTATTCTTCGAACCAGATTTCCTTTCTTAACCGTTTCTAAAATTAATTAACTTGTTCATTCATGAGTTACAAAATAAGGTAAAATAAAATATTCATTATCTCATAAGTCGTTAACAAATATTTTAACCTCTTCTACATCTTCACCCAGGTAGAGCATTCGCTCAGTCAGTGAAACCAGTATATTTCTCTATTGGTCATTAAACCTTTTTTTCTTATCATTTTGAAGATTGAGCTTTGATGCCCATTTGAACCCCGATCTTAGTTGGTTCTGGAGGTTTCTTTACACTCTTCCCATCATATACCGACAAAACTCTGTTCAAGGATGAGGCACTAAAAGAATAATAAAAAAACCATAAAAAATCACCTAGGTTCAACCTAACTCGAACCTAAAATTTAGATGGGCGTAAACGTAAGGTTTTACAGCTAGGAAGGTTAAATACAGAAGGAAAGATGGATGAAGACTAAGAATTCTATAGAACAGATGAGGTTGGAAAGAAGGAGGTACTACTGCGAGTAAGTCTATAGAGTTGTCCATCTCTTCACAAAATTTGTGTGAAGACACGATACCCCTTTATGCTTTGAAGGCGTCGTAACAGTGTCATAACGCTAGAATATAATTCCTTCTATAGTAAAGAGATAGAATGTCGACATCACGTCACACAGGGAGTTAAAAAGTAGGGGATAAATTTTAATCTCTAGTTTTATAATACCAACTCTATTCAAAAGATGAGTGGAACCGGAGTTTCAAGATAAGGTGAATAGTAGTAGATTCAAGAGGCATGCTACTATTACAGGGGTGACTAAAAACGAGCCCCGCGCGCACGTTTTTGTGATATCTCCTACAATCATTCACTAATCACCCTTATTTTGCAGGATATGGCAGAAGCAACGTCTGTGAACACAACTAGACCTCAATGGAAGCTCGAGCAAAGAATATACTGCGTCAAACATTACTACAAGACAGGCTCGTTCAAGAAAATCCAGGAGACTTTCATGCATCAGTTCAAATACAGAATTCAGAACCTGGGAAACCATAATTCAGAAATGGGTGAACCACTTTGAGAAGTATGGGACCGTGGAGAACCTCAATGCAGCAAGTGAAAACCGTCCAAGCCACTCAGGACGTCCCAGGAAGCGTACAGCCGAGCTGGTCGAGAGCGTGAGAGAGTCAGTTCAGCAAAGTCCGAGACGCTCTGTGCGCAAGCGAAGTCAGTCCCTCGGTATATCCCGTGAGACTTGCAGGAGAGTACTAGTAAACGATATAAGGGCTTACCCATACAGAATACAGACGAAGCAGACCCTTACAGCCTTAGACAAACAGCAGAGAAAGGCTATGGCAGTCAAGTTACTGGAGAAGATCCAGGAGACCCTAGATTTCCTTAACCTCCTTTGGATCTCAGATGAAGCCCACTTCCATCTTGAAGGAAAGTTGAACTCAAAGACATATGTCTTATGCGGGACCTCCAAATCCAATGAAGTAGCCACCAAACCCCTACACTCCCCTAAGCCCATATTATTTTTTTAAAGCCAATTTTTTATTTTTTTTAAAGTCAATGCTTTGTTTTTTTTTCTTGAGAAATTTTAGTTTTTGCTTGTTTTGTAGAATAAAACAGGAAAAAAAGAAGAATTAATATTAATTTTAGGCAACGGCTTTGCTGAGAGCACGCGGTAGCCCGCTTGCGGTCGGCAATGCCTTTGCGGCGTCATGTATCCCACCTTATGATATTGATTAATAAAAAAAAAGTGTGTACCGTTTACATTCATAATTATAAACTTTAGGTACATAATCATGAATACCACTCTATGGTATTTTTTTAATTAAAAAAAAATGTATATGACTTCTACATTCATAATTGCAAAATCAAATTTAAACTGAAATGAATTGTAGTAATTTTTGTTAGCTTAGGTGTGAAGCCCCCCCCCCCCAAAAAAAAAAAAAAAATAGTTTATTAAATTTTTAAAAATTTTAATTACAGTTTTATTTGACTTTTAGGAAATGTGTTCGGATCCATGCAATCGATACGTATATGGAGGTGGAGGCAGATAACAGACATGATCCAATATATATATATATATATATATATATATATATATATATATATACATTTAATATATATATATATATATATATATATATATATACATATATATATATATATATATATGGAAAAGATGATTAAACGGAACTGTTCAAGATTTAATTCAGTCTGTGATCAACAGAAATATCAAGTGGGCTCGTTATACTCAGGACTGTCAGAAGTGGTTATGTTTTGTCAGAAAGAGAGAGAGTGAGAGCATATATACATATATATATATATATATATATATATATATATATATATATATATATATATATATATATAATTTAGTGGGAGAGAGAGAGAGAAAGAGAGGAGGAGAGAGGAGGAGGAGATATATATAGTTAGTTATACATATATATATAAT
>JABUQX010105233.1:5000-12500 GCA_015478945.1 Trachelipus rathkii
AATCAAATGTTACACAGTTGTTATTTATAAAAAGTTAATACTTAATAAAATAAAAATAATATACTTAATGCATCCAAAAGCATCTTTTATTAAGTTATTATATTATATAGGTATATATATATATATATATAGTATATATATATATATATATATAGCTTTATAAGAGTACAGAAACTATATATGTATATATATATGTGTATATATATATATGTATATATATATATATATATATATATATATATATATATATATATATATATATATATATTCATAACATACTTATATATACATAGTACATACATATCTGTTATCTACATATATATATATATATATATATATACGAGTATATATATATATATATATATATATATATGAGAAAGAGAGAGATATATATATATATATATATATATATATATATATATATATATATATATATATATATAGGGCACTTATCCTATAAAGTGAAAGCATAGCAGGAGACCGAAGATCGTAGAACTTCTGTTTCTGTATTCCTGTAGTGTGGACGTTAGCTAAACTCCATTGAAAGATCCTGAGTTTCCACAAGTTAAGCTTTTTTTTATCATGTTAATTTTTATATATTTCTTTTTATAATTTTTCTTTTTTTATCTCTTTTTGTTGGGCCCGACGGAGGGACAGAGGGGGGGGACGAAGTCCCCTGTCGTCCTCGCTGAGGGTCGAGAGACCCTGACTCTTTCCTTCTTTGCGATTTAATCTTGGGTATTCCTTTCGTTAAAAAAAAAAACTTATTGGCAACCTTAACGCACTATTGCCTTGAAATAATCGAAAAAAAATCGATTACATCGTTCGTTCTATATATCGGTTAACTACCTTTTAAAAAATAAGATCATATATATATATATATATATATATATATATATATATATATATATATATATATATATATATATATATATATATATATATATATATATATATATATATATATATATATATATATATATATATATATATATATATATATATATATATGGGGTAACTAGGGGCCGCGACGCGAGGTTAGTAACTTTATGTGTTTTGGCTTTTGATAGGTAGCGAGGCTTAAAAGGTTGAGGAACGCTGATCTAAACGCATTTAAATACTCCCGAGTATTGAAGATATGTTGCTTCACACTTATTAGTTCCAGTAATTCTGATCGGCATAGTCGAAGGCTGAGTTTAGCTTAGATACAAAATTTAAATGATAAAAATATCGTCTGCAGCTGCTGGTTGGTAAAGCTAGGGTCGGTCATAATATAAATGCATAATCAATAATTAAACAGTTGCTAATTTGATTTTTGCAGTGCATGTGCGTTTATTGCAATATTTTAAAAAATGTGTGAAAATTACAATGCGCGAAAGAATTTAAGGTAACGTAAAAAATAATGTTTGTGGGTAAAATACGTTCCGTATTGTTTTTTTTTTTCAAATATAGATTCTATGTATACATGACAAAACACATAACCTGAACTTAGAGGGCAGTAAACGGAACCTATCCTAGATGGAACGACGATGCAGTAAAATTCAACATAACCTATATGGATCAATGATGCAGTAAATTTCGACCTAGCCTATTTGGATATACTTTGCCGTAGCAGATTTTCTATTGTTTTCGGGGTAATAAGATTTTTGGGCAAAATTCCAGAAAAGGGCCACGAGAATTATCTCGAAAAGTATGACATTTGCATTAAAACCAATTACATATTTGGAATCAGCGTTAAAGGCTTATTACCAGAATGTAAAAAAAAAAAAAAAAAAAAAAATTACATATTTGGAATCAGCGTATAAAGTTTATTATATGTAAAGTCGTTTTATAATTTTAAACTAAAGAATACCCTATAGTAGACCGCATAAATATCAGGAGTCGGAGTCTCTCGACCTCTAGGTGGACGACGGGGGGACTTCGTCCCCCCTATTCCCCCATCGGCTCGAGCCCTTAATGGAAATATATATTTCCTTGAACTTCAATTGTTAAGGGGCTCGAGCCGATGAGGGACAGAGAGGGAGACGAAACGACTTTACATATAATAAGCTTTATCCGCTGATTCCAAATATGTAATTTGTTTTTCTGTAAGTGATGCACTTTTCGAGTTTTTCTTTTTTTTTCTTTTTTGTTTTACATTCTGGTAACAAGCTTTATACGCTGATTCCAAATATATAATTGGTTTTCTCCTGTAAGTGTCTTTACTTTGAGATAATTTTCCTGGCCCTTTTCTGGAATTATGCCGATTTTTGCATTACGGAAAATATCCCGAGACGTCGCTCTGTTCCAGGCGCTGCCAAACGTACGATGCTTAAAAAGTACGATATTATTAAATCATTACGGCCAGTCTCCAGATTAGGTGACACCTGTATCTCAAAAACTTCGATAGATACATAAAAACTGAATGCATTTTTGAAATCGGCGAACATTTTAATGCAGGAAACAAAAAATATTAATAATTATTAAATTTAATAAATAACTAAAATAAATAAGTTGGCAACTTACGTTGAAAATCTCAATTTAAACGTGTTACCCATAAATATTAAAAGTTTTCTTTATATCTTTCCAATATTTTAAAGGTAACTTTAAAAATCATGATTTTTAATTTTCTTTCCTTAACTTAAAAAATAAGTTTTTTATTTTTAAAAATTATTTCACCAGCACTCACGAGTCGGGGGAGTACGGGGCGGAGCCCCCCCGTCCCCTGTAGATTACTCTTGTGTGCCATGCTTTTACGTTAATTAAAAAAATAATTTTTTCATTCCATCTCAAGCAAGTCATAATTTTCAAGATGTCTGCCGAGCCTAATATTGGGGGATCATATCTCAGAAATTTGGGGGAAGGCGACAATTGTCGTACATCAAAACATTTATTATTTATTTCTTTTTTTTATCTCACTTCAATTTATTTCTTCTTCATTTTCCTGCATTAAAATGTTCGCTGATTTCAAAAATGTATTCAGTTTTCATGTAGCTATTGTAGTTTTTAAGTTACAGGTGTCACCTAATCTGGAGGCTGACCAATAATAGTTTTGGTTTCAAAGTTTTGATCCCAAGACCTAACTTAAATGAGATCACCCATGAAAAATATAAAAACACTGATTTATCCTCCATTTGAAAACCCCATGAGCATACATATTAAGAGCATACATACATACAGGCAAAAAAACAGAGAGAGATATGATAAGGTGGGGAAAGAAAGAGAGAGAGAAAGAGTGGAGAGGAAAGAGAGAGAGAGAGAGAGAGAGAGAGGAATGGAAATGGTGGAAGGAAGGAAGGAAGCATACAGCGTTATATAATCTACGGTGGTTCCGTCCGTACCTCTCCCGACCAATGAGTGCTGGTAATAATTTTTAACAATATAAAAACAAAGTATTTTTTAAAGAAAAAAAATAATTGTAAAGTTAACCTTAAAATATAGAAAAGATATAAAGAAAATTTATATTTTTTATGGGTAACATGGGTAAATTAAGATTTCCAACGTGAGATGCTATCTTATTTTTTGGAATTATTTATTAAAATTGTTAATTATTAAAAAAAATTTTCCTGCTATAAAATGTTCGCTGAATTCAAAAAATGTATTCAGTTTTTAAGTAACTATCGCAGTTTTTAGATACAGTGGGGTCCTAATCTAAACGTTAGTTATATATATATATATATATATATATATATATATATATATATATATATATATATATATATATATATATATATATATATTTATATATATATATATATATATATATATATATATATATGGAAAGTGCATAATAGACGCCAAAATGACCAAAGAAATTAAGATACTTTTAAGAAAAGTTTATTTAAAGAGAAATGTAGATAAATATGTATTAAATATAAAAATCCAATTTTCAATTAATAAAAATTTGATTAAAATACAATGTTATTGGATGAGATATATGAAATTAATGATTATGAGCAAACAATGTAGTTCCATATTAATCATTCTTTTATAGATTGGTATAATTTTTGTAGAAAAATTTGTGTGATAGAAATATTAAATTCGAGAAAAAAAATGACCTGACCTGACCTAACCTAACCTCCCCTAACCTGACCTAACCTAACCACCTTAACCTAACTAGGTTGGTAACTTAACCTAACCTAACCTAACCTAACCTAACCTAACCTAACCTAACCTAACCTAACCTAACTTAACCTAACCTAACCTAACCTAACCTAATTTAACCTAACCTAACCCTAAAAGTGGTTTACCAAAAAAAAAAGTCCTATTGAGTTACTTATATATATATTATATATATTAATTATATATATATATAATATATATTATATATATATATATATATATATATATATATATATATATATATATATATATATATATATATATATTATATATATATATATATATATATCTTTCTATGTATATATATAGGTAGGTATTGGAACGAGTTGACAGAACCACCCTTTGATATGAAGAATAGAGGTATCGGTCTGAAACTTGGAATATAAGCTATATATGGGATAAGCTCGAAACAGGGTAAATTTCAAGTTGGTGGGATGTATATAGAGGGGGGTCACCCCCGAGGGTGGACGCCGATATTTGGTTTACGCTCTTTTTGCGGGATCTGAGCGACCGAAATTAGCCTAACGAGAGTTTAGGTTTCGAGCGTGATGACGTAATCTCGTCGCAGACGAGATTACGTCAGCGCGCGAGAGCGCGCGCGCGCACATACACATACCCATTATTATTATTATTATTACATCGAAGAAGTGATCCCCGAAGGGGATCACTTCTGAGTTGTTTTTTTAAACCCTTCTGCGCCTGCTTCAGCGACTCCGAGTCCGCACTGCACGGCACTGCACCGGTCCGCACCGCCCCGCACCGCACCTCTGGCTCCGACATATATCTATATAAGTTAGAGTTATCGTATCGAGCTAAAATTTGGGGGGTGGTTAGATGGGGAGGTAACCTCAGTGTATACAAAGTTACGTCCCCATGGGGTCCCCGAAGGGGGACCCCACCCCCCTTTAAAAATCGAAGTGTTCGTAATTGGCTGAAATTTGGTGAGAGGATTCAGAGTTGAGTTTCTAGAAATATTTGATATGTGAATCTGTGGAGTTGGCTCCGGCACCGGTGCTGGAGCCACTGCGGTGCCGAGTTAATAAACAGTCGTATAACAACAATGTTGATGTGCTTATATATGTTATTGGATCTGTAGATTTCGAAAATAATGGTTTCAGAACCATCAAGAAAAAAAAAAATAAATAAATAAATAAATAAATAAATAAAATTTCTTATTCTTTTTTGTTTATAACTTACAAATTTACGTTTTTACATACCCTAAATCAGTAAATCAGTAAATCAAACCACCATCCAACTACCATCCCGCCACCATCCTGTCCAGTTGTGATCTATTGATCTATTGATTAAGGTCAAATTTTTTTACTAAAATTGTAACGTTTTACATACCCTAAAGCAGTAAATCACTAAATCAAGCCACCCAACCTGCATATCTGTCCATCTGTGATCCATTGATCTATTGATCTATTGATCTATTGATTAAGGTCAAATTTTTTACTAAAATTGTCATGTTTTACATACCCTAAAGCAGTAAATCAGTAAATCAAGCCATCCTACCTACCCTCCTGCCCCATCATGATCTATTGATCTATTGATCTATTGATCTATTGATCTATTGATTAAGGTCAAATTTTTACTAAAATTGTCATGTTTTACATACCCTAAATCAGTAAATCAGTAAATCAAAACCATCAACTCACCCTCCTGCCAGTTGTGATCTAAATTGAATCTAATGATCTTTGGAACTTATTAATCTATTGATCTTATTGATTAAGGTCAAATTTTTTACTAAATTGTCATCGTTTTACATAACCCTAAATCAGTAAATTCAGTAAATCATGCACCAACCTAGCCCTCCTTCGCAGTTGTGATCTATTGATGCTATGATCCAATATTGATCTATGATCTATTGATCTATTGATTAAGGTCAAATGTTTTTACAAAATTGTCATGTTTCACAGTACCCCTAAATTCAGTAATTCAGTAAATCATGCCACCCAACCTACCCTCCTGTCCATTTGTGATCTATTGATCTATTGATCTATTGATCTATTGATTAAGGTCAAATTTTACTAAAATTGTGAACCCTAAAACAGTAAAATCAGTAAATCAGTAAATCAAACTACCCATCCCTGCAGTCCCCTATCTATTGATCTATTTGATCTATTGATCTATTGATTCAAGTCACATTCGAGTATCATTTTGATAAACATAACATAAAATCAAGTTAATTTATACAAAGATCATCAATATATGTTTGACGTAACAAGTTTTCATATTAAATAAAGCTTACTTGTACCATCTGAAAACTTGAATATATAACAACAACAAACCTGAACATGCCTTAACAAAGTTTCCAGCACTTAACAAACAGTAAAGTACTAACATAGCCATACAGGACGTAACCTATTCACACTTTTTGAAGCATATCTCTAACATATTACGAATGTTAATTTATATTACTGGTAATATTTAACTAAAATTTATTCACAACATTGGTTAATTATTATACTGATCAACGAGTTACTCTAACGTAATAAGGTTTCCACATCATAAAGCTAACATGACGTAACATGAACTAAGAAAATAATTTACAAAGACAAACCTAACACAACTTTACACACGAAAAAACTGTTAACATTAACAAAGTTCCAAACTTAACACCTGTAAAGTTACTAAAACTGGCAAAACGTAACCTATTCTTACTTTTCCAAGGATATCTCTACCATATTAACGTTAATCTTACACTGAACAGTAACATTTAGCAAAAATTTATCACAAACTTGGTTTAAGTTAATCATACTGATCACGAATATACTCTAACGTACAAGGTTTTCCCACATCAATAAAGCTACATGGATGAACATGAATAAGAAAAATAATCTGTAATATTTAAAACAAAAAAATTTAACATAAACCGTTACTAACCATCATAATACGCTAATGGTAAAGACAAACAACGTAATAGTTTTAACCTCTTGTAAAGCTAAAAATGAACTAAAATAACTTAACACACACAAAACAACCAGACGAATAACCAGCTTATCATTAAAAACATAGTCAATAAAGCCGATTACGGAGGGGAAGTAAAAAACAAGTTTTCCATTTTATAACCTATAATTTTCATTGAAAACAGCGTTATATAAATACATAAAAACTATAAATACATAAAAACATGTTTATTTTAAATATATTAATTCATCTAATCAGAGAACATAGGATTCAAGTTGGGTAAGTTCTATATATCTCTCTAAAAATTCAACACCCTTTGAAAGGATGTAGCTATAAATGCCTTCAGCAACACTAAACCATTTTTCGGCGTATGACGATTCAGCAGCACTCATTCTCTCATACAAAAGAGAAGTAAATTCATCCAAGCTGATAGTTATTAAAGCATTCCTGTATACAGTATTATACGGGAAACCACATGTTTTGGTGTAA
>JABUQX010105233.1:20000-27346 GCA_015478945.1 Trachelipus rathkii
CAATTGTTATTACATGAATATTAGTTATTAAGTAATAGGTGTATATGTGGGAGCCCCACATACACCTCGTGTCGCGTTCTGTGTAGTGTTTGTAAGTATGTGTGATGTGTATGTGTGTGTATGGATGATAGCGATTTTTCTCTCTCTTTCTCGTTATATATATATAATATGATATATATATTATTATTATAATATATTTTATTAGGTATATATATAAGGTATCGGTATGTAAGTGATAGGTGTAAGTAAGAGTATAATGAGGGGTGTAGGTTATATTGTTATAATATTAGGGTGATATAGGGTGAGTAGTAGTGGGTGAGGTAGTGAGGGGTAGTGAGTAGAGGGTATATATAGCCTATATATATATATATAATATAATATAATATCATTATAGGGTAATTTTACCTCTCCCTCTAATATATATAATATATAATATATATATAGTATATGATATATACAATAGTAGTATATTAGTAGTATATATATATTATATATATATATACATTAATAGTATATATATAGTGGATTATCCATACCAATTATCTATAATATATATATTATATATTAGTATATATATTAATTATTATATAAGTATTATATAATATTATATATATATATATATATATAATTATATGTATATATAATCGTATATATATGCATATATATATATGTAAAAGCAAAATCGAGATGCACCTTTTCTAAACTTTTAATATGGTAATAGCTAATTCAAAATTTTGAACATACTGAAACTTTAAAAATCCCATTTATATATAATGCTTAACTCCAGTTTAGTTATTAACGGCCATTTAGGCGCAGCCCAATCTGTTAAGTTCAATACACTTCCTTAAGGCTTAAGTGGTCAGTGGTCGGAGTCCAGTTCGACGTTAGTATGATGCGTAGAGAGGTCAGCTTTTTTAATACCACACAATTCCTTTGTTCAATTCTTGTGGCGGGTTGATGGCTGCTTCAGAAGATAGAAAAAGGAGTTATGCGGCAAAACGCTAGCCGTGATGCATTATACATTGTTATGCGCAATACGCTCCTGTTGCAGTATACAATGGCTAAAGCTAGTTTATAAACATGTGATTTTGCTCAAACAATTATTTAAAAAAAATTACTTCGAACTTGTTGAATCATGTCCGTTTCACCACTGAAATTCGAGTTGTGGTTATCACCCCTGGAGTGGGATAAGCAAATATAATATATAAAAAAAGAACAAAAAAAAAATTCAAAACTGAACCAAGCGTAAAACAGAAAATAAAAATGCGATTTGATAAAATAGAAGATATAATAATATATAAGTAATATAAAAGAATATATATATATAAATTTATATAGATATATATAAGTATAGGAGTATTGGTAGTATGGTAAATAGATATAGATAAATATATATTAGTAGTATATATAATAATATTATATATATATATTATAGGTTATAGATAATCATATTATGCTAAGATATAATGATATAATTAACAGTGGGAGTATTGTGAACAATTTCGGATGAGCTCAAATAAAGAGAAGTGTTTGACGGTTCATTGAAATACTACCTCGGAGTAAGTTACAGTTACATTAAATCTAAAATATATATATATATATCTATATAATAATATATATATATAATATGAGTATATAAGTGAATACGAGTAAGATATATAGTATATACTTAGATATAAGGGAGAAGGGGGTATATAAATTATATAAGAGTATATTATATGGAATATAAAGGCCGGGAGGTGAAAGAATATATAATATATATAAAGTATATAGTGAGGGTAGGGTTATAATGTCACGAATAGCGTATACTGAGTGGAGTAAACTATTGTGGTTGGGGAACGATTTACGGCACAGAGTATGGCATGGTATTTAAGATGTTAATTTGAAATTCTTTTTGTGATTTTTTTAAATTTCGGGAATTAAGTAGCGATGAATAAAAAACACAATTATACTAAATAAAGAAATAAAGGCATTTTCTTTTAAATAGTTTTACAAGTTATCCAATCGTATAGCGAGAGAGATATTAATTAAATGAAGAATTTCTGGTGTACTAGAGGTACTATACAAATTAAGAGGAACGAGTGTTTGAAATCAAAGAATATCGCATAAAACTTACGATATTTCGATATTTTTACTATGATATTTCCTAAAGGAAGAATTGATTGAAATTATATGATATCACATAATAATAATATCAATTAAATTATATGTACGTACTATATAATACTTAACACCAAAAGTGCTGAAATCGAAAGAATCATATTTAAGATATTTACATTAACTTACATTTCTTTTTTTTGGGGCGGGGGGGCAATTGTTTATTCCAATAATTTCAATGATAATTATCCAAAAATTTTAAAATTTTAATTATAATCATATCAATTTAGTTTGCCTGAACTAGTTTCACTATTAGAACATTTAGATTTATATTTTCGTTAGTATATATATATATATATATATAGTATATATATATATATTATTAATAAATTTAATTTTAAATTATATATATATTACTAATATACATTATATATATATATAGTATTATATATATATATATATTATTATATATATATCATTATTATAATATGAGTTATATTATATATTCCTAAATGGATAAAATTTAGAAATGGTATTTTATGTGATTTCGAGGGAATAAGATCATTTATTATGTCGTTAAATGAGATTTTTTTTGCATTTTCAAAATTATTTTAGCTTAAATTATTTTTGCAATTAGGGTATTTATTAGAGTTAAATGAAAACTTAAAAAACAAGAATTAATCATAGGGTAGATGCACAGCAGGTTGCCGTACATGCATGGCAGACCGCTCCTTGAATTGCGCTACAGCCAGTGTCAAATTGCGCCGTTGCGCGCGAGCGGTGCCGTTGTAACAACTTACTCAGTGCATATATATATTATTTAGATATATATTATATATATTATATATATTATACGCTAATTAATATATATATATATATATATTATATAATATATTAAAATTAATATATATATACCGCGCGGTTGTTGGAAAATTTAGGAACCGCAAAAAAAAACCGCAACCGTAACCGCTGTTATGCGAAAAATTCAGTTTCGCTCGCATCACTAATATATTATTACTACTGAAAAGGTATATATATGATAATATAATATATATATATAGTATTATATATATACTATATATATATACTATAGATTATATATATATATATATATATGGGTATAGTATATATATATATATATTAGTATAGTATATGATATATATCTTTAACAGGAATTACACTGCTTGTTTACGAATTACGAAGTTCGTACTGCTGGATGGGAAAATGAGAAAATTCGTAAAAAAAAAATACCAAAATATCAAAATTTATCTGAAAAATCCATTTTTTGTATAATCACGTCTCATGGAACATACTGTACATTATATTTATAATTTTTGTATATATTAATATATGATATATTATTATATATATATATATATAATATATTTATGATATATATAGATATATAATAGGGTATATATATATAACATATAATACTATATATATATATATATAATATAAATAATTATATATTTATTTCTATATACGAATAATTAAATAAACAAGAAAGAATTTCAAATAAAATATAATTAATTAAACAAAGTCCTGACCATTCCTTCTAGTTCTACGACATTAATTTAAATTTTGGAGAAGACTCACTTACCATTTTAGGATTCTTCTTAAAGCTCAGCAAGTAACTTTCAATCTGAAATACGAACGATAGAAGTGCATTTACAAGGCAGTTTCTATATAAAAACAAGGTTATGCTGTTCTCTCTCTTATATTTTTAGCTGCAATATTCTGTAACATGCGCATATATCAAGACGAATATATATATATATATATAATTATTAATATAGTGGGGCGTGTGCTTACAGGCACCGGTGTTCGGGTGTTTAAATAAATGTGGTGGGCACAGGACGCAGGAATGGCAGGTAAAGTGAATAGGGTTAATAAGGAATAATGGGGTAATAATTATAAATTTATATTATAATTATTATTAATATAGTATATATAAATAATAATAATATATGATAACTATAATAATATATTAATAATATGAATACCCTATATATAACTATATATATTAATATAAGTATACACCATACATAACATACATATCATACAACAGGTACATACATACATACACTACCACGTGTACATTCATACGGATACATTACATATCTATACATACATACATACATAAATACCATCGATACCCACTAAGAAAAACATTCCATACATACATACATTACATACATACGATACATACATACATACATACATACATACATCTACATACATACATACATACGATACATACATACATAACATACATATATATATTATATATATATATATATAAATATATACTATACTATATTATATAAGCCCTATATATATATATATAGTATAGGTGAGGTAGTATATATATATATAGATCTATAGTATATGATACATATATATATAGTATATATATATATGCAAACTTTAGCCCTTATAGGTATAAATAGTTTATAAAAAAATGTAATGCAATTTTAAATTTTTCAAATCTACATAAGAGAGTAAAATCTTAATAAACATTTTCTTTCAATTTAATCAGTGGTGAGTTTTCAAACTTTAGTATAATAGATAGAATTTAAACATTTTTTTCTAAATGTAATACTACGAGCTTGTTGCCTCTTATGTCGGGAAGGGCCTTCTTTCAGTTGATGGGATCTTATCGCAGTAGCAAGAACAGAAAGAATCAAAAATTAGAAAACCCACTGACTCCATAGAATTTATGGAAATTGGTTGGTTTCTTGATTATTATGTCCTCTCCTCTTATTTGTAAAAGTACGTGTCTTTCCATTAAACTGATTTGTATCGGGTTCCTGCTCCATTCTTCGCTTCGGCCCTGTTGTTTGTTATATCTATCTCCAGACTCCCTTCTATTATGCCGAGAATGATTCAATTTGCTTTTTTAAACTAATATACCTGAAATAGAAGAAAATTTGATTGTTAATAATTGTATATTTGAATGGAATAGCTTGTTATTGTTGGGAAGAGTCTATGAGAAGTAAAGACGCAAGAGTTTAAGTTTGTCGGTCGCTTAAAGATTCATACCTTTAATGTTTGCTGATTATCCGTCTTGTAAAATCGTTTGTTTCGCCGAAATACGCCAGGCTGCAGTCTCTGCATGGTATGCGGTATACGCATTCAAACCCTCTTGACATTCTAGAATACATAAACAACATTAAGTAGTAATATACAATTCACCATTGAACAATCTCAAAACAAAACACTCCCTTTCCTAGACACACTTTAATTATGGCAAAGAAAACTTACTTATTTTCTAATTTACAGAAAACCAAACTTCACATGCCACAACTAACACTCATTGGATTCTCATCACATTCCTACTTGACACTAAAATTAGCTACTCTCCTTCCTGTTATTCCTACCTCGAGCTCTAGCGTATATTGCCTCCACCCCGCTTCTCAAAACGAAGAGTTCAGCTTCCTTTTCATTCACTTTCACCAAATTAGTCTGACCGCTAGTACATCATAGTTCTCAGCTCTAAGAAGGCCAAACGCAAAATTCTACAAGAGTTTATACAGAATAACAATCAAAAACCCCCCACACCTCCCAGATCCTATTTGCATGCTGTTCCCCAATTCCCTACGGGTCAGTTAAATACAATCTCCTTCACAAAAAAACATATCCATTTCACTCAATCTAAAGCCTTCCCCCTAAAAAAAGTTTTTCCCCCCCCAAAAGCTTGAAAAAAGCCCCGAAACCTCATGAAATGGCGGAACATGCGTCGTAGTAACAGAAGGTGAGCCTGAGAGAACGCCCACGTGTTCTTAGGTTGTTTTTCTCAAAGGGAGAGGGCCAGGGGACGGACATTACTTCGAGGGATTGTCGAAGCCCCCCCTCGTAACCTATTTTTTTTGTTCAACAATAGCAGGTATAAGTAGGACCAGGAATAAACTGGGGAGACAAAAGAAGAAACTAGGATGCACGGATTAGCCTCCGGAAGTCCTCTGTAACGCGGTGAAGCCACTGACTACTCAGGTGTGAGAGCCGAAGCTCCGGATGCGAGTTAAAAAGGTGAAAAATGACGAAACATCGAAACGTCGCACCTACCTGTAACGTATGGGACGGGTGGGACGGCTAAGGTTCCAAAACCCTCCGATGTATACCGCCATACCATGCAGAGACTGTTGGAACTTCTCCGACTAAGTCGGCATCACCTTGAGAGGGCCTCGACATAGAGGCGAAAGACTCGTAGTGTTGACATTATAGAAAAAAATTTTTACATTATCTTTATGAAAGATCTGAAATAAATAAGGTTAAATTGAAAGAAAATGTTTATCAAAGTTTTTTTTTAGTTTATTGTGTTTTAAGGTTTCAGAAAGTGATTATTTTTTTTTTGATATTAAGGTAACAATATCAGTTATAAGTTTGCTATAAGTTTTTTAAAGAAGCTTATTTCTTATTATTATTAAAATGATTAATATATATATATATGTATTATAATGTGGATTATAGGTGGGTATTTATTTTATAGGCTAGTATATACTATATATGAAAGGTAGAAAGTATTTATTAGTATATTGTATATATATATATCATAGTATACTATTCTAGTAAATATAATATATATATATATATGATTTTATGTATTTATATGGATAACAAAATATACATGAAATAATACCGGTTATTGGTATTATATAGGTATATATATATATCAGCCTGTTGGCAGGCGACGATTAAGATCAATTTGATTTAACCAGACGTTTGAGTTAAAATCAAATTGATCCTCTCGTTTCCCTCTATGGAAAAAAAATAATCATGAAATTTTATGGGGATTTTTTGTGGATTTTTTAAGCAAATTTTTTTTTTCTAAGTTCAATATTATACCTAGGTTGATCACGCTGCTAATGATAAGTATATGTTACATCTATACCTACTAATAAGCATTCAATCATGTAGTTTCCCAATATTCATTTTCATATAAGAAAAATAATGAAAAGTAGAGTTATTAATGATATATGTTACATTTAGGATAGTAGGTATTAATATATATAGATAATAAAAAAATTGTCTTACTCCGCTATATATATATATATGAGTTACCCTATATATATATATAGTATATAGTATATATATATAATATAGTTAGGTATTTAACACTACTACCGTTATATATATATAAGTATGTGTGAGTGTAATTAGTAATATGTTACGTTAGGCAGGGGGGTGCAGGAGAGGCACTTGCCCCCCCCGCGCGCGCTAAATCTTAGCGGAATAAAAAAAAAAAT
>JABUQX010105234.1:0-10000 GCA_015478945.1 Trachelipus rathkii
AGGAGAACCAAGGAGGTTAGCGCACTTTCGTTTGATGAAAGCCCGCTTCGCTCGTCGAAGAGTATCCCTGCAACGATTTCTAGCTGAGTGAAAATTGGCAAGAGGAGTGGATAGTAGAAACGAGAATTTTTTCCACACCCGCATAGGCAACTGGTCCCTCTAGCCTGAAATGGCCATGAGAACAAGCAACGATCAAACCCATGATTTTGGAGGAGAAAAAAAGATTTACGGTCCCAAGAGGCAATGCTCATCTATCAACAATTAGTTACATTTATCGGCAAGAAGCTGAAGCGTCTTCAGAAACAAAGCAGTCATTCCAATTAAAGTTAGTGTAGAAGCAACGCCATGCCCCTCAATCGGCCCGCGAATCAAGATGCCAGAAAAACCGCATAGTGCAGGATGCAGATGTTGGAGAGAAGTATTAAATTAAGAGATCATAAGATATAAGGTTGTGGCGTCAGATTAACCCGATAGGGAGCGAAAGTAAGGTGGTGTATTTATAGAGATGAAGGACTAGTGGTGAAACATAGGTCAGCTCGCTGATTCAAACGATCAGGTTGGGACAGCATACCGGAATGTGTGTAGGGCTTCTCTTATTAGTTGCTCCAGATCGTTGAGAATCTGAATGATTCGCAGCTTCCCTCCCACCTAAATCAGTATGAGAGGAACCCAGCAATTCAGTGTTGTGTACATTGAAATCCCCTATAATAGAGGACCTCGAGTATTGTGGATGAGAATATACAGTACTCGTGAGAAGTAGTAAGGATAATCACAAAGCATGAAAATCGGTTGCTGTGGAGGATACATTAGCACAATCAATAAGATTATTGTAGTAGCGCAGAAAGATTTTCGCAAACAACATCCGTTAGGAAGCTTCGAGATTCTCGAGAATGTGTTATAGGAGTGTTTATATTACATAGGGCACATACTCCAAATCTCAGGCGGAAATTATAATAGTTGTTGGTATATTAAACGAGTTTGAAGGATGAATTCTTAGCCATTGGGTCGCGAATCTAGGGTTAGAGTTGGAGAGGTGGGTATTCCATGGAAATGCAGAGTTAAGAGTTCGCTTGATGTTTGGTCAGGTCAAAGAAAGCTACGCCTGTGCTAATCTTGCTATCATACACGCACAAAAAAAAAAACAAAGAACCAAAAAAAAAAAAAACAACAGTACAGCAAACAAATAGAACAAAAACCCAAGGAGAAATTAGGGAATTATTTCGTTACATGCTAAAACCTAAATTTAAAAACCTGAAAATTTTAAAACGGTAAAACCCTTTTTACAGCAAATATCTAAAATATGAATAATCCAGAAAGTTTAAAAACAATCGCTCAATCACACGTACGCTCTCACGAAATTGCGTAGAAAAAAAAGAAAAAAAATTCTATTGATCAACTAAAAAAGTAGAAGACAAATCTGTATAAATTATAATAATGGCTGTCCAAAAAGGTAAATGTTACGCTAAAGCCCAAGTTGGAGAAACGCTAAAAATCTAAGTTAAAAAGGAAATCGTGAAAAAAAACATAACCTAGTACTAGCTATCTATATCGAACTAGATTTATTATTGAATCTAAAAGTTTCTCATAATTTTTCACCCAAAAAGTAAGAAGTATCGGCCATATTAACCGATACCCCCCAAAATGGCCGATACTACCGATACCGATACCGATACTATCGGTACATCCCTAGTGAGGAGAGTCCACATTGTGAAATCTTGGAGCTAGGGAGTTGTGTGCTGTGAAGAAAGCGTGAATGCGAGTACATTAAGATGGTTTAGTCATATGGAAAGGATGGATGATAGACGGTTGGTTAAGCGGATGTATAGAGCAGGGTTGTGGAGTCGGAGTCGGGGAGTCAGTAGTTTTAAAGAGAGTGGAGTTGGAGTCGGCAATTTTGAAAAGGGTGGAGTCGGAGTCGGTAATTTTGAAGAGGGTGGAGTCGGAATCAAAGTCGGTAATTTTCAAAAGGGTGGAGTCGGAGTCGGTAATTTTCAAAAGGGTGGAGTCGGAGTCGGTTATTTTCAAAAGGGTGGAGTCGGAGTCGGTAATTTTCAAGAGGTCGGAGTTGGAGTCGGTAATTTTGAAGAGGGTGGAGTCGGAGTCGGAAAATTTTTGAACCGACTCCACAACCCTGGTATAGAGGTGAGTATGTTGGAAATCGACCAGCTTGGAGACCTAAGATAAAGTGTATTGAGTCCATAAAGGAGTGTTTGAAGTAAAGGAATGTGAATTCGTTTCCGAGCTAGAAGCATGGTGCGTAATAGAAATGAATGATGGGGTTTTGTGATGTTGGGTTAGGCTCTGACGCCCAGGGGATGAAATCTTTCCATTGACGAGATACCAGCGCGAGACTGTGGGGGGTCCGTCAGGGTGTTTTTGTGAAACTCCTTGGTGTGGTTTTTTTTCTGGCTTATACGAGCTCGCACTTAAGGGTATGGGGGGAATTTAATATTGCGGCGGAGGCGAGGCTTTCCTTTCGAATTACCGCCTCATGCTCTTCTACTGTATATTAACCATGTTTGCGCTGTTTACCGTGCATGTTAGATGCGTGGTTGAGTGCTAGGAGCCAATGCATGGTTTTGTCGATAGAGGGAAAAGAAAAGACGAATGGCGCTTTAAAGGCGAGGAGTTGCAAATACCGCTAAGGAGAAAAAATTGAGATAAATGAACAGTTTGGGAGGAGGATGAATGGGGACTTACAAGGGAATAAGAAGCTGTTCTTGAAATGAGTTCGAAATGTTGAGAGAGGAGAGAGATGATGGAGAATCTTCATAGAATAAATGAATAGGGATGATGATTTCGTGATGATGAGATATGGCCGTTGAGTTGTTGGGTGTGGAAGGAAAAATCCCATACTTTGAAAATCTTCAATACATTGGGTAGTGCTGAAGAGGTGTATAGGTTAAAATTTGTTGCACAGTGGGTTGATGGTGTTAAGAAGAAAGGTACTTTTTTTTTGGAGAAATAATTTAGTAGGCTAGGAGGTAGAAATGAAAAAGTAGAAAAAGAAAATTTAAATTCAGCAGGTATTGATGGTATTACAGGTGAAATTATCAAGAATGGAAGTGGGATTGTAATTGACTGGATATGAAAGTGATGTAAAAAAAAAAACCTTTTCTGGAGGGTAATAAGTTCCGGAGACTGGGCAGTTCTCATTATTATTCACACCCTGTACCCTTGTGATAGGGTAAGTGTTATAATGGGAATTTGTGAACAACTCTATGGGAGTTTAGTTTATTGAATGTATGTAGGGGAGTATATATACTGGTATCTTGGTTGAAAGAGTACGTCGTCAGGTGGCTGAAGGGATAATTGTTGAAGAACCAATTGGGTGCATTGGGTGAAGTGATATGTAAATACATTAAATAATATTAATGAGCAAATGAGAAAGATGAACAAACTGTATTTAGGTTTTATGAACTTGTAACAGGCGTATGACAGGATTAATAGGGAAGTTGTATGGCAAGTGTTAATCATATATTTGGGTTGTTTTGGGGCAGGTAGATTTCTCAATGAAATTTAAAAGATAATGTTGATAGTGAAGCGTGTGTAAGAATAAATGGAGGGAAGAGTGAATTATTTAATATTAATAGTGGAGCGGGGCAGGAGTGTGTTGTGTCTATAGCTATTTAATTTGTATATGGATTAGGTGATGAGAGAATTTAAGAAAGGGATGGCAGGGGAGCGTGTTAAACTGATGAAAGTGGAGGGTGCCTTACTTATGATACGCAGATGATTTGGTTTTGTGTGGTAAATTGGAAGAAAATTTGAGAGATTTAGTAGGGTGTGTAAAAGGAGGCGTTTGAAAGTAAATATAAATCAGAGTAAGGTGATAGTGGTAGGTCAAGAGAATCCGCAGTGTGAAATCATGTTATATTATAAGCAACTGGAACAAGTATTTGACTTTAGATATTTAGGCTTTTATGTTGGATGAAAAGGGAACTAATGATTCAGCGTGTAGTAGGAAAGTTGTGTGGTAGGAAGGTAACTGGTACAATTAATTTTTTCGTGAATGCAAAGTAAAATAAGTTCAATGCGCTATGGTTCTGCATAAGGATATGTGTGGAATAAAAGGTATGGGTCTAAGGTGCATTCTGTTCAAATGGATAATCTTAAGGGCAAGTTAAGTGTGAAAATAATTGATAAAATGAGTAATAACCGTATTAGGGGGCTCTGTGGTGTGACGAAAGGCGTCAATCAGAGAATAAATGAGATTTTATTAAGATGGTTTGGTAATATGGAAAGGATAGATGATAGTCTTTCGGTTAAGCCGATACATACAGGTTAGTACGGTGGGAATTGGTCGGCTGAGAGACCAAAGAAAAAGACGATTGAGTCAGTTAGAAAGAAAGGAATGTGAATTTATCACGAGCTGAAAGTATGGTGCTTAATAGGAGTGAATTGCGTGGTTTTCTGAGGGGGCACGGTTGTGAGCCTGACCCAGGGGATAAACCCGTCATTGACGAGATACCACACTGGGTGACAGTTACGGTGTTGTAAAGCTTCAGGTCGGGTTTTGGGCGTGGCGGTTTAGCACTTAAAAGTTACTAGGGAAGGTTGTAAGGGGGATTTTTTTTCTTCGACTCGTGCCATGGTCTTCTACTTATCTATTTTGTTTCCGATGCATACTTGTGCACCCCACCCCCACTTCTGGGGATCCAAGGGACAGCTGATGATGATGATCGATTATATATATACATACACAGAGGTGGGCATCGTTATCAAAAAAGTAATATATATATATATATATATATATATATTTATTATATATATATATATTATATATATATATATATATATATATATATATATATATATAATCGATCGTCATCATCAGCCCGTTCCCTGGATCCCCAAAAGTGGGGGTTAGGGTGGCCCACAAGTAATGCTCTGAAACAAAATAGAATAAGTTTTTTAGAGAAGAGACCAGATAAGTATATACTTATATATATAATATATATATATATATATATATATATATATATATATAATATATATATATTATAATTATATATATATACTAATATATATATATATATATATATTATATATATATATATATATAAATATATATATATATACTATTATATATATATATATTGGCCACGAAAAAATCAAATTGATTTAATCAACTGATTTTTTATTGTGTTTTTTTTTTTATAAAAAATTTCATGTTTTTTTTATTTCGATTTTTTTTGATTTTTTTTAAATTTCTAGGCCAATTTTTTTTTCCGTAAATTAATAATTAATCCTAGTTATCACCTGATTAATTGATAAGTCTATTACCCCTTGAAAAGTGGTTATATAATAAGTAAATTCGTAAAAATATATTGAATTCATTTTTAATAAAGAAAATAATAGTGGAGGCTCTTTGATATTATACATATATGTGTTGAATTGCAGATAATAAATTGAATGAAAAATTATACAAAATTTATTATTTATATAATGAGGTGATAATTAGGATAATTACTAATTTTATAAAAATAATAATTTAAAAATGCCAATTTTGTAATATCAAAAAAATCAAAATCTGATTTTTTCTAAAAAAATTGAAAAAAATCCCCAACCCTGTATATATTTAGACGGGATGCTTGTTTGATGTTAGTAGGCCAAACCAAAAGGATTGAGACAAAAACTTGATGCAGTTGAATTTGTATTTAAGAAAGAAAATATCGAGACCCCAGTAACATGGCAAAAAAAGAGAAATATCATTATCTTTAATAAGCTTGAAGCCTTCATAATACAAGTTTAAAAATCCTAATTCTGGTGAGCAATTTAGAAAGCGTCGATGTTCATGTTGCGAAAATGGCGGCAAGATAAGATGAGAACGCTACTCAAAAATATTGAAAGATTTGCTATTGCCATAGTGAGAAAATAGAGTTCGTTAATAAACTCCGCTTTTGCATTTGCGTGCTATGTTGGTAAGATTGACCTGACCTCATCACCACAGATACTCCCCTGCAGTGCTGAAGGCACGATACCTTAATCCAAATAGCGCGCCGGCCATCGAATATGCCTACCTCTGCTCGATTGTCTAGTAGGAGCTTGGGATGGAGTCTGGACAGGATTTCCAGATTGTGAGCGGGTGATCGGGCGAGTCGGAACATCTGCATGTGTCGTAAGAGTAGTCCGAGGTGTAGCTGGAGTTGAAGGAATCCTGAGACGAAGTGGAGGGAGGCTAGGATGACGATGACCGTGCAAGTGGAGTCTGAACGGTCGTATGTGCGTTGGCTGAGGAGAAGGAGGGGGAGGAGGAGGAGGATAAGGAAGAGGAGCAGGAAAGGAGAAGGAGGAGGAGAAGGGGGAGGAAGGAGATGCAGGAGAGAAAGAAATAGGAACGTTAACAAGAACGAGTTACAGGGGAGAAATCGAAACCAAAAGGTAAAAGCGTCAGGGTCGGAGAACAGGAAGAGGATTTCGCTCAAAGAAAGCAGGCTTAAAGGCGATCGATCGAAACGACTTCTGTGCGTGTGGGACGCTGGATCGTGAAGAATTTTCTCCTTCCTAAGTATCACAGGAAAAGGTCCGTCTACTTAGGTTTGGATAGCGGTGCCGGGGGAGTCATGCGAAGAAGGACATGAGTGCAGGAAGGAAAGGTCCTTAGGGCATATAGTGTAATGCACCTTGTGTGGACGAGAAGGACAAGTCGGGTCTCCACGACGCAAGCACAGCGCACTCAAAGCGCGCCGTTAAGATGAACTACAGCAAAGCGGGTCGGGCCTCGATCTCCAGCGATTGAGACTGTAGAGTAGAAGCTAGTACATCCGTAGGACAAGAGGACAGAACCAAACTACTAGAGCTCACTCGAGTGGCAGATGAAAACTCTGATACCAGGCGACCTCGCGACAGAATCCTCTTATAAACCAGCCGAACGAATGCCAAGCCATTACAAAAGGAGAGCGTCAGTCCAATTTTCCGGATTGGGCTGAGCTAGAAGAGAAGCCTTTAGCTGATGGTGGAAACGGTTCACAATGCGTTCCTTTTGGATAAAAGAAGTCGTGTGACATACTATCTTTCTGAACGAAAGAAAAGATCTATAATATACAAATCTCTCCAAAAGTAAGTATCTCAAAAGGTCTACCTTGGTCCGTTGTGACAGAAAGCGGCACACCAAAGCGCGAAATCCAATGAGCCAAGAAAGCTTTAGCTATGGATTCCGCGTTGGCGACAGAGAGAGGGATAGCCTCGGTCCAACGTGTGAACCGATCTATGCACGTAAGAATGTATTTCTTACCGCGGGAGGGAGGCAGAGGTCCAACGATGTCGATGTGGACACGTTCAAATCGAGCACCAGGGGGTAAGAAAGTGCCTAGCGGGGACTTGGTGTGACGGTGGACCTTAGAACGCTGGCAGGGAAGACAAGTGCGACACCAAGTTGCTACATCGGCATTCAGATCAGGCCACACAAATCGGGCAGCAACCAGTTTGCGTGAAGCCTCAATGCCAGGGTGGGAAAGCGAGTGAAGATTGAGGAAGACAGCCTTACGGAACGATGCAGGTACGAAAGGACGAGGAGAACCCTGAGAGACATCGCACAGAAGTCTCTTCTCTATCCCAGGGAGTTGGAGCCACTCCAGCTTGAGAGAAGAGTCTTGTGGAAGTGCAGGATCTTCAGTAGTCTGGCACGTTGCCATAGCTTCGTAGTCGATGTTGGGTAAGGCTGAAATCGCGTCGATTTCAATGCGGGAGAGAGCGTCAGCAGTGAAGTTGTCAACACCTGAAATATGTCTGACATCAGTGGTGAACTGTGAGACATACTCAAGGTGAATCAGTGGTGAACTGTGAGACATACTCAAGGTGACGAGCTTCTCGAGGAGAGTGCCGTTCGTTTCTGGAGACCATAGCGAAGGTAAGTGGCTTGTGATCAGTGAGTATGTGGAACTCACGACCCTCCAGGAAGTAGCGGAAATGACGGACGGCGAGATACATTGCAAGTAACTCCCTCCCGAAAGCACTGTAGCGAGTCTCAGGAGGTTGCAACTTGCGAGAGAAAAAGGCGAGAGGAGACCACACTCCGTTCAGGTGCTGCTGGAGAACACCTCCGACAGCAAAATCGGAGGCATCTACCTGAACTCTGGTCGGAGCTGAGTCCTGGGGGTGGACTAAGAGTGTGGCAGAAGCGAGTGCTTCTTTGGAAGCTTCAAAAGCAGCCGTAGCTTCGTCAGACCAGTCCACTTTTGTAGAACTGCCTCGGTGCTTGGGGCGGATGAGAGCTGTGAGGGGTCGAAGAATATCAGCGCCCGATTTGAGAAAACGATGATAGAAGTTAAGCATGCCGAGGTACTGACGAAGCTGCTTCTGAGAGACAGGCCTAGGGAAGGTGCGAATGGCCTCGACGCGCTCTGCAAGAGGACAAATGCCATCCGCTGAAACAGTGTGTCCTAGAAAGGTAAGAGAAGGGACACCAAAAACACACTTTGCCGGGTTAAGACGCATGCCACATTCGTCCAACCTGGCAAACACGGCACGAAGATGTTGCTCATGCTCTGCAGGAGAAGAGGAAGCTATGAGGAGGTCATCCAGATAAGCAAAGGCGAAGGGGAGACCTCTAAGAACGTCATCGATGAACCTCTGGAACGTCTGAGCTGCACCCCTCAAACCGAAAGGCATGCGTGTGTACTCAAAGAGGCCAAAAGGGGTGATGATGGCCGTCTTCGGTATGTCCTCTAGTGCGACTGGGATCTGGTGGTAAGCCCTGACAAGATCCAATTTACTAAAAATGGATTTACCAGCCAGATTAGAGGTGAAAGACTGGATGTGCGGGACCGGGTAGCGGTCTGGTATCGTACAAGCGTTCAAAGCCCTAAAATCTCCCACAGGCCTTCAGAAGCACCTTTAGGCACCATGTGGAGGGGGGAGGACCATGAACTCTTGGAAGGGCGGACGATACCAAGTTCGAGCATGTGCTCGAACTCCGCTTTGGCTGCCTTGAGCTTGTCAGGAGGCAGACGCCGAGCACGAGCGAAAGTGGGAGAGCCAGTAGTCTCTATATGATGGCGCACAGAATGTTGAACAGGAGAAGAAGAAGAACAGGGGTTCAACAGCGCCGGAAAATCCTTCTGCAGGATGGTGAAGAAGGGGAGGTACCAGAAGAAGGAGCAACCGCAGAGATGCCTTTAAGAGCAGAAGAAACTACGGTACCTGCAGAAGACAGAGACGTACAGCCGTCAACCAATCTCCTGTTTCTTAGATCGACCATAAGGTCGAAATGAGACAAGAAATCAGCTCCCAAAATGGGTTGGGTAACGTCAGCAACCACGAATACCCAGGGGAATTGACGGCGGAGAGAAAGGTCTAAGGTGCACAAACGCTCACCATAGACGGGGATGGTACTACCATTTGCAGCGTAAAGAGCCCGGTCAGGAAGAGGGACAGCGGACTTTTGGGTAGTATCTCGAGGTAGCAAAGAATACGAGGCTCCGGTGTCGATAAGGTAGAAGAGGTTTGTAGACCTGTCGAAAAGACGAAGGACATCCTGAGACGAAGAAGGCGGAGAGGAAGAACAAACGGAGGGGTGGCCAGCTGGATCCACCGCCTTTATGGATTGCTGGCGAAGAGGTTTCCCGACAAAGTGCAGGGTTGGGAGCACTTAGTCGCCTTCAGGCCATACCGATGGTGGTAAAAACAATATCCGTTAGGATATTGCGTAGGGCCTGGGGTGGGAGAACGGTCAGAGGAGTGGGTGCGGGAAGGTAAATCCTTTGGGGACCGTAGCATAGCGGAGATGTCCTTCAGCACCGCCTTGACATCAGCCATGCCTTGTTCCAGAGATGTAAGACGGGCCTCAACTCTAGAAAACGGAGAGGAACTTGGATCGTGAGAGGCGTTGTAAATAGAGCAGGGATACGAGGCATGGGATGGGTACGCCGGGTAATAAGAAGCAGCGGAAGAGGGGACTGAAGAGACTGCAGAGGTGGGAGGAGAATCTGTTCCAACCATGACGAGAGCAGTAGAAGAAAGTAAGAGAAAAGAAATTGTGAAGAGAGGAGAATATAAG
>JABUQX010105234.1:15000-35797 GCA_015478945.1 Trachelipus rathkii
GACACTCGACTCTTTTGTGCCACACTTTAGATCTATTCTCATCCGCCGTCAATTTCCCCTGGTTATTCAAGTGTTGCTGGACAGTTCACCCAACCCATTTTGGGAGAGCTGATTTCTTGTCTCATTTTCGACCCTTAATGCGATCTAAGAAAAACAGAGAGATTGTGGTTGGACGGCTGACTGTCTAACTGTCTCTGCAGTGGATCATATATTTCGATATTCGCTCCGCCATCTAGTCTTCTGCTCCTTAAAGAGCCATCTTCTGCGGAGTATTGCTACCTCTCTTCATAACAACTACGGGTACCTCCCCTTTCTATCTACCATACCTCAGACCAGAAGGAATTTTCCGGCGCTGGTTTGAACCCACCTGTTCTTCTTTCTTTCCTGTTCCAATCATTCTGATGCCGCCAATCATCATAGAGACTACTGCATCTCCCACTTTCGCTCGTCCTCAGGCACAATTCACTCTGACCTTCCTGACAAGACTCACGGCCAGCCCAAAGCAAGTTCGCCAGCACATGCTCGAACTTTCAGGTATCGCCGCAAACCTTTCAAGATTCATCGGTCCTCCTCCCCCTCCACCATAGCGATGCCTTAAAGGAGTGCTTCTAGATTGGAGCCTGAGGAGTATATTTAGGGCTCTGAACGCTTGTACTGATACTCCGACCGTATACCCGGTCCGCAATCACAGTCTTTCAGTCGCTTCTAAATCTGTGCCAGGTAAATCCATTTTGATTGTTATAATTTAAGGATCTTGTTCAGGGCTTACAACCCAGATCCCAAGTCGCACTAGAGGACATACCTCGGAAGACGAGCCCATCATCCACCCCTTTGGCCTCTATTGAGTACAACCACGCAGCCTTTCGGTTTGAGGGGTCAGCTCAGACGTTCCAGAATGTCATCAGATGACAATACTTAGATGGTCACCCCTTTTGCCTTTGCTTATCTGGTATGACACATACCTCATAGCTTCCTCTTCTTCCTGCAGTAGCGAATGTAATATGAGCAAACATCTACGATGCCGTTATTTGCCCAGGTTGCGACGATTGTCGGCAAATGCGTCTCAACCCGGCCAAAGTGTGTTTTTTTTGGCTATCCTTCTCTTACCTTTCTAGGACACACTGTTTCAGCGGATGGCATTTGTCCTCTTGCAGAGCGCGTCGAGGCCATTCGCACCTTCCCTAGGCCTGTCTCTCAGAAGCAGCTTCGTCAGTACCTCGGCATGCTTAACTTCTATCATCGTTTTCTCAAATCGGGCGCTGATATTCTTCGACCCCTCACAGCTCTCATCCGCCCCAAGCACCGAGGCAGTTCTACAAAAGTGGACTGGTCTGACGAAGCTACGGCTGCTTTTGAAGCTTCCAAAGAAGCACTCGCTTCTGCCACACTCTTAGTCCACCCCCAGGACTCAGCTCCGACCAGAGTTCAGGTAGATGCCTCCGATTTTGCTGTCGGAGGTGTTCTCCAGCAGCACCTGAACGGAGTGTGGTCTCCTCTCGCCTTTTTCTCTCGCAAGTTGCAACCTCCTGAGACTCGCTACAGTGCTTTCGGGAGGGAGTTACTTGTGATGTATCTCGCCGTCCGTCATTTCCGCTACTTTCTGGAGGGTCGTGAGTTCCACATACTCACTGATCACAAGCCACTTACCTTCGCTATGGTCTCCAGAAACGAACGGCACTCTCCTCGAGAAGCTCGTCACCTTGAGTATGTCTCGCAGTTTACCACTGATGTCAGACATATTTCAGGTGTCGACAACTTCACTATGTGACGCTCCTCCCGCATTTTTTTGGAAAAAATCGACGCGATTTCAGCCTTACCCAACATCGACTACGAAGCTATGGCAAACGTGCTAGACTAACTAAGATCCTGCTCTTCCACAAAGACTCTTCCTTCAAAGCTGGAAGTTGGCGTCCAAAACTCCCTGGACAGAGATAGAGAAGAGACTTCGTGCGATGTCTCTACAGTGTGTTCTCCTCGTCATTTCCGTAACCTGCATCGTTCCATACTGTCTTCCCGTCAATCTCACTCCCACATATACACAAGCCTCCGGCATTGACTGGCTTCACGCAAACTTGGTTGCTGCCCGATTTGTGTGGCCTGATATGAATGCCGACATAGCAACTTGGTGTCGCTCTGAATGCCAACGTAGCAACTTGGTGTCGCACTTGTCTTCCCTGCCAGCGTTCTAAGGTCCACCGTCACACCAAGTCCCCGCTAGGCACTTTCTTACCCCCTGGTGCTCGATTTGAACGTGTCCACATCGACATCGTTGGACCTCTGCCTCCCTCCCGCGGTAAGAAATACATTCTTACGTGCATAGATCGGTTCACACGTTGGACCGAGGCTATCCCTCTCTCTGTTCGCCAACGCGGAATCCATAGCTAAAGCTTTCTTGGCTCATTGGATTTCGCGCTTTGGTGTGCCGCTTTCTGTCACAACGGACCAAGGTAGACCTTTTGAATCCTTCTTATGGAGAGATTTGATGAATCTTCTTGGTTCAGAGAAGATTCACACGACTTCTTTTAATCCAAAAGCGAACGGCATTGTTGAACGTTTCCACCATCAGCTAAAGGCTTCTCTTCTAGCTCAGCCCAATCCGGAAAATTGGACTGACGCTCTCCCTTTTGTAATGCTTGGCATTCGTTCGGCTGTTAGTTAAAGAGGATCTGCTCAACTCGTTCGGGC
This sequence comes from Trachelipus rathkii, assembly GCA_015478945.1. NCBI lineage: Eukaryota > Metazoa > Arthropoda > Malacostraca > Isopoda > Trachelipodidae > Trachelipus > Trachelipus rathkii. Next base: position 17,686 of record JABUQX010105234.1, read on the forward strand.
TGTGTGCTGAATTAGTGTTGTATGTGTTCTTACCTCTTCGTCTTCCCTGGTGACTTCTTCTCGACAGTCTCCTCTCCTCCTTCTTACAGCCGACCCGCTTGTGGCTGTATCTTACCCGCGTCGCAGGCGCCTTGTTGCTTTCGCTCCGGTAGACCGAATCGTCCTTCTCAGAGTGCGAGGAGCGTCGCCAAGGGCATTCTATATCCCATTAGTGGACTCTTATATAATACGTTAACGACTCATGTCTCGTTCGACATGACTTCCCACCGCACCGCTCTCCAACCTAAGTACGACGGACCTTTTTCCTGTGATACTTAGGAAGGAGAAATTCTTCACGATCCACGGCGTCCGCACACACAGCACAGACGCGTCGCATGTCTTCGCATTCCGCCTTAAGCCTGCTTTCTTCGAGGCGAATCCTTTTCCTGTTCTCGACCCTGACGCTTTACCTTTTGTTTCACTAATTCGCTCTCACACACACACACACACACATATCATTTAACTATTCCGTGCATTCTCTTCCTCCTCCTTTTTCCTCCTCTCCCTTTTCCTGATCCTCTTTCCTATGTCCTCCTCTCCTTCCCCCTCACTTCTCCTCAAGCCACAGCACCAATACGGGGACCGGTCAGACCACTTGCACAGGTCATCGTCATCCTAAGCACCCCTTCTCGTATCCACTTCTGATCACCCATCTCAGGATATTCTTCATACTACCTCCAGCATTTAGCCTCCGATAAACAGCGAGCGCGGTGAGCATACTCGAGAACCAACAGCCAGATGTATCTTCCCCTCTCCCCTCCGTAGTGCGAATCCTCACACTCACCATTTCTGTAGAAAATCCTGTGCGCACACATCTCTTCTTCCCAACAAGCGTCTACAATAACTCGCAGCTCGAGTTACTGACTACAGCGTCACTATTCGCTAATGAGGCGTGCGGAGCATGAGAGCGCCTAGCTATTGGATATTCCAACTCTTATGGTGATACTTCGTGGCCGTCTTCAAACAGCTCACATCAAAGAAGTACGAGATTTATATCCTAGATAGGCGTGTTTTCCGCACAGATCATCTTACTCTCGTACCAGGTACGAGCGACATCATGGCCACGAGCATTGTCTCTAGATCAATCTCCGAGATCAGCATAAGTATTTGATACTTACACGAATATCCCTCACTCCATCATCCTATCTATCTATCACCATCTTCAGCTTATAAAGAGTCAAATCGGTGGTTCCTTCTTCCCGCGTCTAAAACCATATTAGGATCAGCAATCAATATTCTCTATCTATTATCTTCTCACAATCTGCGTTCTAATCAGTTCACGCTGCTCTCTCTCATATACTTGTCCCTTCGACCATATTTCTCGTCATAATCACTCGACATCGAGACGCTTTCTAATACTCCTCCATACATAGTCTAGAGAGAAACACTAACAACTCCGTCATGTGTGTTCTTCCCTTCTTACAAATATGTGGGACATATTTATTTGTCTACTGCCCCATTAACAGCTTTACTTTTAAGTAGCACCTTACTCCTCTTATCTTTCCTCCAAACTTCTCCTGGCCATGGTTTTAGAACACTCGAGTCGTCCACATCCAGCTGTCACACGCGTCTACTTTTTCCCTCACATAACTCAATATATCTCTCGACCAACGGTAGAGCTCCATCGAGTGCTTCTGATACCTGTACTACTCTTTAGCGAGTTCTTCTCATACATGCCTCTATTGTCTCCTCTCTCGGGGCTCCAACTTCCCCACTTAACAATAGTACTAAAACTTAAATGCCTGATCCATTACTCCTCTCGGGCCTAATTTTCCGCAACTACTGCTTGTTGTTCAACAGCGATATCAACCTGGTGTTGATCCTCTGCTCTTCCCCGCCGTTCGACCTATTTTGTATTTGGTATATATGGAAAAAATTCATAAATATTTCGAAATTAGAATTACTCTCGTCTACCGTCCACTCATATTTGACTCATCTCAATTCTCTTATTACATCAGGATTTCTATATATTTACTCAAAATCTGTCTCATCCCTCTCTGTATGCGCGGTAGAGTAATCTTTTATATTGAATGTAGGTCACTTTGAGAGATACACTCTGAGACGTTTAAGTTCCATTAGATATATCCTATAATACTTGATTATTGCGCGTATTAATTAATTAAAGTTCATATTATAATTAGTTAATCTTACTTAGGTTTCCGTGAGCTCATTAGTCTTGTCTCAGTGTTCACCTATCGCACCCAAGATCTCATATATCTGTGCGTGCCCGTTATCTCTCCTCTATCGTTTCGTGCTCTCTTATTTTCTCATTAGTAGTGTTAACATATTACATCACTCTTGTAAGACATTGTAGGTGTCTGGATTCTCCTTGCTCAGATGCAAAAACACTTCTATAACGCTTTATTATATTTATTAACGCCATATATGGCTCGTTCACATACCTCTCCTCCGTAATTCACCTAGACTCTAAAGTACGCTGTGCCTCCATGCGCCACATCTCGTGGGTGAATGGAGATCCTAATATAACTTTTCAGTGCTCGCGCGAATAATAATATCCAATCTTTTGACTTCCTAAAATTTTCCCACTCTCGGTCCTACACACAATCTCATGAATACCACATCATAAACTCTCACAGAAATATAACAACAAGTATACATATTTTTTTCTGGAAATGCAAGTGCGATGAGTTTTGACTTATTATGACCAGTAAGATCTTCTTTAAATATAATATATTCTCCACGACTGAGACAAAAATCTCCTTCTTCTGATTTCACTAAAGAAAGGCCATTTTGTATTTATATCTTCGTGCCGCAAGCCTCTTGCCTCATACACAACTTTTATCTCATCACAACCTGTATTGATACCGGTCCTCAATGAGGTGAATACAGAGCGGGACACTCTTTACATCTCGTCATAATCTATTTCCTGTTGCTTATCTACGAGATAAGTACATAAATCATCAGTACTTTATACTTATGTATATTTACCTATCAACATCTCACTTATTTCATACTAGGTATACACGATCCATTTGTGTGATAATTCCTTAGTGTACGCTCAATAATAAAAGTTATGTTATCATGATTGAATAAGATCTCACATTTTCCATCGCGATAAATTCTATAATAGAAGGCGTTCTCTACCTATTATATCAGTCCAATTTCCATCTCTATCCATAATTTCCAAAAGCTCCAATCACCTCTCTATCTCATATCTCTCCACTCTCTACATTGAGCATAATATAAGTCACCCATAAGAATAGTTTTTATTCTCCGCACTTTAATTCATTACTATATGGAGTATTATTCATGGTAGTATGTTTAGTAAAAAGTGACTATTTTCTCTTGTGGTCTACCCTGGTGGGTGAGGCGTAAGACTTTGATAATATACTCCACATCTCTCATACCTCTTCGCTAACCTTCACCTTATCAGTCACCACTCCTGTCTTACCTCACATCTGCGTCACATACTTCTGTGCACCCTACCCCCACTTTTGGGGATCCAAGGGATCGAGGCCTGCACTGATGCGCGTGCCACGATCGATTCTCTATCCAGCCAAAGCCTGGTAGTTACCTATGAGAATTAAATCGCACAATCACCTCAATATTTTATTAATTATCCTCTCTCCATAATCTCTACCTTCATTATAATTAACATCTGTATATAGATATTTTATTGCAGATTAACGTGGATATGCCCTGTCCAGTTATATCGTTTCACAAAATTCCCAAACCACGTTATCACAATTGGTCTCCATCTCAATTTTATGCTTCACTAACCTTCCTTCATCACTTATTCTCCTCTCATTATCTATATAAACTTATATTATTTAATATGATATACCCTAAGTGAGTGTCAGTAAATGTTACAAATTGCTTATATGATTATGTATCTCGAATCTCGATTGTGATATAACCACTCTCTCTGTTCTCATACCGACTCTATCGAGCCGCTACCCATATAAAACTCCGGAAAGATGAAGAAAAAGGATTTGAGGTGCACAAGCAATAGAACAAATCAGAGAAGAAAACCCAAAAATTATTTCCAGGTTTACAGGGGTTTCCGAGGCCATCAGACCCTGACGTCATCGGGTGTGAGTATTTTTATACTCACAAGAGCGTGACGGAGAGACTAGCTGTGGCCCCTGATCCAGCTCATGTCCCCTCAATGAGAGCCCTACCAGATAGCGTAATTACGCCGTTACCTCGGCAGTCAAAACAACTACGTCCCCATCCGAATAAGTGGTGGTTACTCTCAAGCGAGGATCCCTCAAACTCGTGTGTCACACCGGAGCGCTGCTCAGAGCCCGATAGTTTGCTGGTATTCTCGATGCTCTCAAAGCTGTCCGTGCATACCTACTTCCCTTCCAACGTTTAGGTGCTAGCGGCCCCACCTAAACTGCTCCGCTCGCTCTTGACGCCTCCTCAAGCAAACCACGGCTCTCCACAGTGTCGACGTCAGAACTATTAAGCTACTATACTTTCATGACTTCGTGATAAATTCACATTCACTTTCTCTCATTTTACTAATCTGACTCAAACGTCTTTTTCTTGACTCATCTACGGTCCGACCAATTCCCACCGCATCATAAACCTTTATTGTATATCAGGCTTTAACCGATAAAGACTTTATATACATATCTTAATTGACCTATATACTAATATGTGAGACCAATACCATACATAATACTCCAATTCATCTATTATTCTCTTCATCTCACACGCCTTTCTAGTCACCACCACTCAGAGAGTACTTCACTTTTATAATAACTCGGTGATTACTTTCATTTGTTAATCAATTTTATTCTTCTAACTATATTAACTATGCTACCTCTTAAATGATAATTAATCTCAATTATTTAATGTATACTCAGAGATAATGGCACCTTAGATCACTCAATTACCTTTATATATTACCACTACGTTATCCTATATGCTCTCAGAACTCACATAGTACTGCATTGATAACTTATTTTTCCTTTGTGAGCTAATTCGTGAGTACTGAGAATAAAATATTAATTGCTATATATACCAGTTACTCTACCATCCTACCTCTATAAACTTTTTATCTTACTATACCATCATTCTTATAATATGTGACATCTAATTATGTTTCCCTTATTCACTATACATTTAAAAGTATATCCATAAATATCTAAAGTCATGAAATACTATTATTGTGAGTATATTCCGCAGTATGTGATTACTTTATATATAATATAATACATTTTGATATATTCACACTGTGGATATCTTCTTCAAACCTACCACCATTAATATCAACCTTATTACCCTGACCTAACACTTTATATACTTAATCAAACTCTCACTCCACTTTCATATCAACCACTAACTCATATACTACCTATATAAATCTCTCTAAAATATTTCTTCTATATTACAATTTACCACTACTCTCAATAATATAACCACAATCTATTACTGCGTATATATATAAATAAGTTAGTGGCATCACTCAATTCAACTCTCTAATTATTACCTATTCTCAGCCAACAGGTATCTATACTCGACGTATACTCCTACCTACTCCATACCTAATTTCACTTAATATTCTTCTCATCACCTAATCCAATATTACAAATTAAAATAGCCATAGGCTATACAACCACACCTTTAGTCTACCGCTCCACTTAATTTAATATTACAATAATTTACTCTCTTCATACTTCTCCATTATTCTTATACACTATATATAGTAATATATATATATAATATTATATATATTACTCACTTATTCACTATCACATAAATATCTACTATTTAATTTCATATTTCTCAGATAAATCTTACTTACGAGCCAACTAAATACATATTATGATTAACACTTTTGCCATACAACTTCTATACTCTATATAACATTATCCTGTCATTAACGTACTGTTAGCTCAATAAGTATCTATTAAAAACGTAATATTTATTACATATTGTTCTATATAGTATTTAACTCAATTTGTACTATCTCATAAATGGAAATAAAAATTATTCTAACGCTATTTTTATCTAATCACTTCAATTAAATGCCACTATCACATTGTGATTCATACAAAAATATATTCCCCTCAGTTCATCATCTGACTCAGTCAATTCATCTTTCAACTCAAAATTAATAGCCCAAGTACGATATATCTTTCCTACTAATACATTCAATTAAACTTAACTTTCCCTAATATAGCTTTACACTCCATATATTCTCCTATTATCCCATACTTACCCTTATGCAAGTAGGTTAAGGTCGAAATGGGAACTTGCAGTTTCTACCGAACTACACCCCTCCAGATAACGCCTTTTTTTTTTTTTTATTATTTACATCACTTTTCATTATTACCATGATTCTCTAAAACAATATCTATCACTTCATTTCTTGATAATATTTCATCATGTATATACCATCTAATTACCTGGCTGGAATTAAAATCTTCAACTCTTTTTCATTATCTACCTCCTTCCTATTAATTATATTTTACTCCCAAAATAAAATATTCTTCTCTATAAATCACATGAATAATACCCACGTGGCTACAATATATTTTACTTCACCATCTTCATCTCACTACCAAATGTTATAAGATTTTCGTCCTTCCACATATCAATTTTTTATTTCTTTTATTTTATAATAAAAGTTCAACACCTCATAGGGTCAATAGCCTATTCTTATTTCATGAGAGGGGAAACTTATTCTATAGTGATTTAAATTTCTACCATAGGGATTTCCGAACTAAATTTACGAAACCCTACGGAATCTACTTTGAGTCACATGCGACTCCGTTCGCTTACATATACTCGATTTTGAGCCAACTATATGAGTGATAGTCGGCATAATCCATCAGTCATACACGAAAATCTATCAAATTCACCTTAATTACATTATATTCTATATGAAAAAATTCCTCATTGCTCTTCTCTCTCTCATCTCTCTCAATAATAATATATTCGCATCTACATTTCTTAAGAACAGTCATCTTATATATTCCTTGTTAATATACCAATCCTCCTCCTCCCAAATCGTTCATTTTCTCTTTTTTCTCCTACGAATGCTAATATATATCTGCGTCTTTCTTTCCTAATCGAAACCTCATCTCATTTGGTATTGGCAGATCATTTTCTAGACCTCTTGTGCATCTTATATCATTGCACTTCTCTGGCAACTAGTATATTCAGTATAAGTAAATATGTTTTGGATTAATTTCTGAGGCGATTTATAATAAGCCTAAGCTCTTGCGTACCTCTCCTCCTAGCTCTCTCTTAGGAATTTCCGCTCCTCCTCTCTTCTGTACCTTTATTATATGTCGTGGCACGTGTATGTCTTCGAGGCTCTGGTTCAGATATACAAAATAAAACTTTTTCCTAGCCAAGGATTACATCTCACTCTCAACACTTCGCTGGCACCCAAGGATCTCACACCGTATCGTTGGTGTATCTCGTCAATGAAAGGGTTCATCCCGCTGGGGTTCAGATTCTCTCCTCAAACCCATATCTCACTCACTCAAAAACTCACCCCTCATTTTTCCACTTCTCCTCTCGCATCCATACTGACCTACAGCGTGATGGAGAGATCAGCGATTATTCACATCCTATCTATTTCATTACTGTCAACCATACTTCTTTGAGCTCTTATGTGTATATCTTCAACCTCATCTATTTATAGTCCTACCAAACATATGAGTTTTTTTTGGCTATACACACACGTAGTCACTCTGTGCGACGACTTACGCCGTTCTCAAACATACACCGTGATGTTATCAGAGACTCGTCTATCGTCCTCTATATCACCTTCATTTGGGTCAGGCCCTACTCAGAGACCTAACCGCGACTCAGCTCTCACTCGGTCCTTTTCGTGCATCGTATCGGTGATATCATCTCACAGCAACATCAGTCCCATTAAGTGCTCCAAGATTTACTCCCAATGTCGCGAGGAGCCTCCGTATCATGTCATCACTTTATCACCCGTGATAAACACAAATCTCTCACTTTCTTAATTCTCATTAATATTTGACTATCTAAAATACTTTTCATATTTACAACACGGTCCTGGCCTATATAATAATCAGTGTCCTTACTACAACAATTACTCACTTCACAATATATATGTATCTTATCATGCATTAAAATTTTTGCTGAATTCAAAATGCTATTCTCATAGATACACATCTCTTGCGAGTTATATAATAAAAGAGGCTACTCAGTTTCACTCTCTATCAATCTAACCACTCTCTCAGCTCTCACCACTCGTGACCTATAGTCTAATTCTGTATATATCAGATTCTGTCATCATGTATCACTAATTTACTCATCATTATACAAAATTTATAAATTCGATAGAGACTAATGAACACATCCTGCTCTTTCTTAGCTATTGATATTAAAACCATTCTAACTCTCCACTTCCATTATTATAATTTCTTATAATATACTACGCATCACTATCTAAACATATACATTATAAATACTTTTGAATTCCATTCTAATGAAGTTCTTTATAATCACCCAACAACCTCGATTATATTCAATAACATCTGCCTATAAGAGTCACTTTCACTATTAATCCTGTTCATACACCTGTTGCAAAGCCACGTATATATATTATTAATATAACCGTAAATATACATCATATTAAAATTTCTTATCATCTCTTACTTGTATCATTTTCCTACTCTTCAATATCTGCTATTCTCAATGCTATAGTAAAATTTGATATTACACAATTCTCTCTATCTCAACTTCTTAATAATTACATCATGTTCTTTCAACTCAATATACTCCTAGATATCTCACGAGGCTCTCGAGTCCGCTCGACAGCTAACTCTCTCAAAACCAATAAATACCAGCACATGTTACTACCTCACGTATTACAATAACATACTCTCAAAAATAAACTGTATTCCTCACTTATATAGTTACCTTCTCAGTTCCCCCCTTATTCTTCTTACCCTATATATAATATATAATCTTCTACTCTTCCATCCTAAATCTATTCGGAAAACTTAATACTCCCTACCACATAAAAGCTATAGCACTAATTTAAGCTTACTATAAGAACTTACCAATATACAATAGTCTAAATCCCTGATCTTCATTCCTCCAATCTTGACCATTTCACCTCTATAAGTAATTCCATTATTATTCGGATTACCATTACTATCTCAACTCTCATCTCCTCCTCACTTATACTAATTATTATACATTTACATTTCCTCACATAAAATATACCTACTTCTTTTTACATCCATACATACTATCATGCAAACCTCAACTAATCATTTCTACTATACCGTGACCTCTATCATTATTTGCAGCTTATTGCATAAATAATTTTCCATAATAATTGACTTTCCCTAAACACTCTCCTACTCACATCCTCCAGTTTTATCCTCTCTAGTCGAGCCGTAATATAAGTGATATCATTTCCCTTATATTCATATTATTATTCTATGAATAAATTATCCCTTTAACTCTCATCTTAGTATATCGATTCTTTACTGATTCCAAAAGAGTTTCTTTTATTCCCTTGTAAGTGTTCTTGATTCACTCTCTTCCAATAACTTTTCATAATATTACCCATCCATATTTTCCTCCTACCTATGAGCTCAACTTATTAGTATTACTCATGGTATATGATTCCAGTTCATACTATATCTCTTACATTAACCCATACCAATATCCTTGCTCGCTTTGTGATATCAATTCCTGTATTTAACATTCGATGATTATATACATGTTTTTTCTTAGAGTTTTTTAATCGCTCGTACAACGCGTCTATACTTCCACCCGTTATGCACTAGACATTAGCTTAGGCCAGGATCTAAGCGTACTTTAGCACCTCCACCGCGACAAGCCTGTTCTTCCCTAGCGATAAGACTAGCAACCAACTCGGTCTTATCTTCGCATGCACTCACCAGATCGAGTACCTCTGTATTAACAATCATCAGTAACATCCTCCTTCAGACAGATATACCTTTAAGATCTCGTAGCTTTATGGGAGATATAAATCGTACATCGTAAAGTATTATAGTGTCTTCGACATATCAACAATCTTGTGTTAGCACTCTAGATAGCTTACCACTGCATCAATGTAGTGTGACTCTGCACTATTCACCTCCGCGCTAAACCGCGCGAGAAGTGGCAGTAGCGACTCTTAGTGGAATCATTGAAATCTGGGAGTTATGAGAGAGAAGAGCCAAGAACGAACATATTATACATAGATTATATATACAAATTATCACACAGTATACTTCGCTCACGTATCATCTCCAATATATATATAATCAATGCGCGACTCCAGAATAACTGTGGTCTCGAAAGCATTGCATAATTTTATACACAAAGATATACCGAGAAAAGGTTCTGACTTAACTTTTCTAGCTGTGCTCGAGAATCCAGATAACTTCCTTCGGTAAACTTATGAGGTCAAGATTAAGAGTTCTTGTCGCTCGAAAGAGAGTGAGTGATTGATTCGGTGTACAGCATCACGTAAACCTCGTCTCTTCACTTGTGGCATGAGATCGCTCGATATTCACTCCTTTTCCTACCAATTCATCGAGTTTGTGCCTCCATGCTCACCGTGAGAGCAGAGAATCCTGCGTGTACAACCAATCTCGTACTTTCCGGAATCGATATATCCAGATCAATTTGAAGCCTTTACTAACCCCGTCCAAAAACATCTTTCAGGTTGTTCTCCAGAAAAGCCTCCTAAACTCTCTCAGTATGACGATGCCCTCAACACACATCTATCCTCGAGATTTGTCTCTACAAACCTGATATTAACAAAATATGATTAGGCTCCCCTTCTATCAAAAACTATGAGAAGTTTAATGACCGACCTACTCTAAGTTATTTTTTGTGAGTATTTGATCCACAAAACAACATTCTCAAAGGCTTATACATGCAAGTCTCCGTTGTTCGCAAGATCAGATTGGCAAAAATACGGAGCTCATATCACAACTACGTCGCTCTGTGTGAACCTACTGCTCTCTCGTGTGATAGAACACATCGTTTCCACGCCGCAGCACCAACCAAAGAAAATAGACAGTGAGTTTATACGATCAATTCTACTCAGTGCTTCCCTTTTACATCTGTAGTGTGTGACGCGCAGTCCAGACAAGACAAAAACTTATTATACCTCCACCTCAGATATACTATAATACCTCCGATATCTCGGCAGATTCGTAAGTATTTCCTCATTAAGACGTGTTACGGAAGTGTTTATTAGTTAACATTACCGTATGCAACGCTTAACGACCAATTTACATAGTTTCGCCGAAAAGATTACAAGGTCGTTTACGACGATACCTCCACCTTTTCAGACGGAAATTATGAAATAAGTTATAGTTTGACATATTAAACGAGTTAGAGGATGAATTCCTAGCCATCTGAGTCTCAGACAGGAGCAAAAGGTTAGGGTTAGAGTTAGAGAGGTGGTATTCCACGGATGCAGAGTTAGATTGCCCAAGCAACATATGTTAGTAAAGTCTATAGTAAGCCCGCGCCTGTGAAAATCTGCCATCTTACATGCACATACAGCAACCACAAAACAAACAACAGACAAAAAAAAACGAACAAACGTGAAATCAGGTTAAAAAAATTATTCGTACACTAAAACCTAAATTTTAAAAAGATAAATAAATGTTAAAAAGTTAAATCGTATTTACAGTAAATATGTAAATATGTAAAATCATAAAGTTAAAAAACACTGACGCTCTTTTACAACCCATACAAATACCAGAATAAAAAAAAGTAGAGTAAATTGCATATACAGTCTCTGAAGAGACATGCATATTAACAACTCTCCTAGTGAGAGTAATATAAGAATAGTGTTCTTCAAGGGCCGAAGATAATAAGATGGGTAATAATAAAAATACCAATCTTTAATATACTATGTTGTGTGAGATAACGAATTCTAGACATTAATGTAGCCCTTCCTTATATTAATATTATATAATATATATATATATAAATATATATATATATATATAATTAATATATATATATATATAATATATATATATAATATATTATATTTATATATAATATATATATAATATATTATACTATATTATATATATATATATATATTATATATATATATATAAATTATATATATATATATATATATATAAATATATATAATATATATATTAATATATATATATATATATTATTATATTATATATATATATATTTATATATTATATATTAGTAGTATTAATATATATAATATAAGTAATATTATATATTAATATATATTATATATAATATAATATTAATAATATATTATTAATTTATATATATATCATTAAATTAATTAATATAAATATTAGCGTGTGGAGCTGAGTTTAATTCTGGTTTACGCATAGTAGAGTGTTTATAAGTCATTATAAGCACACTGAGGAATCCTATAGCAGTGAGTACCCTCTCTGAGGTGAATAAGAAACGCCACTTTATTCGTGTTGACTAAACGCTTAACTTCTCTATCAACATACAAATAGTATTACCCTTCTTATTTAGATTAAGTTGGTTATTCAAGTGAGACCTCCATAAAATATTGACCCCTTCAATATTATATTGTAGTGACCACCTGAATGTGAACTACTATTGATATAATAACCCATCAAATGTGTAATTCTGATACCACCCCATATTCAATAATATCCAAGTTCTTCATACACTAATTGCAATTTAGTTGTGAGCCGCTTGAGTTACATATAAAGTGCGGTGCATTCCTCTGCTACTTTACTATGAGATCCGTTACAGTATCTTCATCGACCAACTTCTGAGCAGGATTGAATTAGAGCGACCTACCTTGATCCGCCATAATGTAGTCTTCAAAGTGGATTTATATTAGCAAGTATTCACTCTCTAAGACTATGACTCTTCCTTAATGTGAGAGCTAAAGAGCGACAGCTCCTAGTTATCATGTCTCTGTTAAGCTTTTACCAACGCATGAGACTACTACCTCTCGAATCGTCACCTTTCCAGGTGATCTCAGAGTGATGTGAAGCGCTGATATAAAGACCCTTCGTCGGCCTATTATTACATTCTGTGCTGGAGAGAGTTTTTCTGTTAGAACATATCTTAGGATTGACAACCGCACTCCCGTTCAATAGGTGTGCTGCTAGCACCCACTGAGGATCCTTAATAAAGCCAAGCTCATTCTCGTAGAGAAGCTAATCGAGCACTCAATAACTTATTTGCTCTCAATTAATACAAGTATCTCGTGTCACAAACGGTCTCTCTCTCTCATACTCAAATGTCGAATTAATTTCTTCCTTCTCTTTTGAACACATCTCTCTTCTCGAGTTGGTGTATATCCCTAATAGAAGACCTCACTGCAACATAACACCTATGCCCCCTTTGGAAATGTCACAGGCATTACTCGTTAGTCAAGCAATTTCACAGTGAACTATACACTCTATACATTATATATTGAAAGTTCGACACAAAAGAGTCGTTTTAGAATTTCTTTCTTATACAATAAAATTAATATTTAAAATTTCATACAGGAGAAACCCCTATTTTTTGAGCAGTGTACAGGTGTATATAGCCGGTGTACAGTAGGTCTATTATGTGAGTGATAGAGGTAGCCACATAATTATATTCGTCTAGAGCTAGGTAAATTACTCACTGTGAGCTTTTTCTAACACACATCTAACTATATATATATATATAATATATATATATTATATTATATATTAATATTAATTAATATATTATAATCATATATATATATATTATATTATATATATAATATAATATATATTATATATATATATATATATATATATATTATATATTATATAATATATATATTTATATTATTATATAATATATATATATGTAGGGTATTGCCTTAGGCAATTCACGTTACTTATGGTATTAGAAACCATAAGATTCAATTAACAATACTGTAATCCATAATTTTTCAATTTCAATAGAGTAGACAAATTACTGTGTCTAAAAAAGTTTTGTGTGTAGTAGGTTATACTTGAATTCAAGTTGAATTTAATTTATTTCTTTATTATGCAATGTGATGCCAATATCCTCTTTATCCTTTTAAACTCAAATTATTAACCACTTTCAATTTTTATATAATGTGAGTTTATTTCAAGATTATTAGATGAAAGAATGAAAATTATAGAATTTCTTTTTTTAATAATTTATATTTCTTTTGTACATTCTTCAGTTACATTATTATTTAAATTTTCTCAGTATTAGCTCGCCACAATAATTCGTATAACAAGACTCACAACTCAATACCATTGGATTTACTTATTCAATAAGGATTAGTCCATTAAAACTTATTCTCATATAAATAAATATAATTTATAAATTATATATAAGCAGCATGACATAAGTAAATCATAATATATGATAGTTATACTTTTAAATAATGGATATTTATATTAAAATATACACTGATATTATTCTCCCTTTTCAGAAATTTCGTAATAAGACACTGCTCAGTACTCAAAGTGTGTCACTCTTATTATACCTTCAATCTCTCTCTGACACTCTAGGTTGCTCCAGTCATACGGAACGAAATGTAAATTAGAGCAGCCTCATACCCTCTCGCATATGCGTCGCCCCTTACCATCGGCTGACTCTATTCATCATAATTAATGAAAAATGCAAGACCAACACCAGGCCCGAGATGTGGTAGTGAGACTGAATGTTAATCATAAACATAATTAGGACTGGTTCAAATATTAATAGGTCATTGCGTTAGCAGTGGTATCCATTCACTTAACGTTAAGTATACCGTAGAGATATATCACTCTCCATACTTACTCCTAAATTCTGCAATCTAACATATCGTGTCCTAAATTGAATAATATATCTCCCTGGATATAAACAGTTTCTCGTTAACTCAGGTACATGTCTAATGTGTCTCACTGGCAGAATCTTATCACCGTCCTCCGGCAGCGTCTGAAATCTCTCTCCTTCTCGCCGACGCTGTCCGACACATACTCTTAGCATAGCGTGTGGTACTCGAAATGGTCTACTGAGACAATACCTCTTCAAGAGGAGTCATGCTGCGTCTTCATCTCGACACATATACTTCTCACACCTCGTCGCTGGAATATGACACTCTAACATGCGTTGATCTCAGTATTTTTTTCACATAGCTAACCTTAAATTCTTTAAAGTAATTATTTAGTTTCATTAGGTGTCATAGACTCAGAATCATTACTCGAGCACTGCCAAAGAGGCTGGCCTGCGTCGCATACTACTCATTACGCTAATTCAGTGATACACATATATCCTCGCATATCCCTATTCCTAGCTAATGTGTGAGCGCGAGTTTCCATCAACGGTAATACGCGGATACAATAACATATAGCTCTCCAACTTCATTTCTCTTGCTTTTGCAGCTAGCCTCTAACAAACCTTCCAAACCCTACTGCGAGACGCTTTGGCTTGCACCTTGGCCTCACACTCTATCAAACCTACGGTTCTGGGGAGGTAAATCCACCATCCGTTTATTGCATTGTCCAATAAAGTGTCTTCGCGTTCTTCAACCTTTTCTATCCTTCCTTCGCCACGTACCTTTGTGGTGGCCGTTAACTTTAACGAGTAGTATAAATATAATATATATATATATATATTATATATATATATATATAATATATTATATATATATATATATAATATATATATATATATATATATATATATTATAGAGAGGGGAGAGAGAGAAGAGAGAGAGGAGACGAGAGAGAGAAAGAGAGAGAGAGAGGGAGCGGGTATGATATAATATATATATATATATTATATAATATATATATATATATATATATATATATATATATATATATATTATATAATATATAGTATATATATATATATATATATATAGAGAGAGAGAGAGAGAGAGATGGAGAAGCAGAGAGCAGAGAGAGATCGAGAGGAGAGATGAGACGAAGGAGGAGAGAGAGAGAGTAGGGAAAAGTTGTGAATGGGTTAGGAAGGTGGCTGAGCAATTAAATCCTTGGTGGATGTAAAAGGACTAAGTCTTGAGTTAGTTTAATTGTCTTTATTATGAGAGTGTGTTGTTGTCTGTGTTAATGTAAAGGTCTGGAATAAGGGGTATAGATCCAAAGTGCAGTGTGTTCAGAAGGACAATCTTAGGGGCATGTTAGGTGTTACAAAAATTGATAAAATGAGGAATGAAAGCATTAGAGAGTTGTGTGGCGTGAAGAAAGGAGTAAATGACAGAATAAGTGAAAGTACATTGAGATGGTTTGGTTATGTGGAAAGGAATTAGATTGATAATCGGTTGGTTAAGCGGATGTTGTAGTGCGGTGAGTGTGCTGCGGAATTGATCAGCCTGGGAGACTCCGAATAAAAAGGGGATTGAGCGAGTAAAGGGATGCCTGGAGAAGAGGAATGTGAGTTTGGCAGAGGTGAGAAGAAAGGTGCATAATATGAGTAAATGGAGAAGTTTTGTAAGGGGGTATGTTTGTTGCCTCCCTGGGCCAAGAGATAAACCCTACATTAACGAGATGTCATAGTGAGTGTCCGTCGAGGTCCGTGAAGCTCTTGGGTGGATTTTTCTGACTGCGGCGAGTTCTCACCTAAAGTATAAAGGGAGAGGGATACTATATATATATATAATATATACTATATATATATATATATATATATATATATATTATATATATATATATATAATATATATATACGAGACTAAAATGTCAAAAAAATTTCTATACTAATAGTATATATATTATCTGATATATTATTTATATTTTATATATATAATATATATTATATATATATTTGTGTCTGTGAAGATATATATATATATATATATATATATATATATATATATATATATATATATGTATATATATATATATATATATATATATATATATATATATATATATATTATATATATTTATAAATATATATATTTAGATATATATATATTATATATATATATATATATATAATAATATATATATAGATTTTGTTAGATAGATTGTTTTTTTTTTTTTTTAAGTTTATTTAGTTAGTTTAGTTAGTTAGTTATGTTAGTTAGTTAGTTAGTAGTAGTTAGCTTAGCTTAGTTAGTTTAGTTAGTTTAGTTAGTTAGTTAGTTAGTTAAGTTAGTTAGTTAGTTAGTTATTTATTTATTATTTAGTTAGTTAGTTAGTTAGTTAGTTAGTTAGTAGTTAGTTAGTTTGTTAGTTAGTTAGTTAGTTAGTTAGTTAGTTAGTTAGTTAGTAGTTAGTTAGTTAGTGTTAGTTAGTTTAGTTAGTTAGTTAGTTTAGTTAGTTAGTTAGTTAGTTAGTTAGTTAATTAGTTAGTTAGTTTAGTTAGTTAGTTAGTTAGTTTAAGTTAGTTAGTTAGTTTAGTTAGTTAGTTAGTTAGTTAGTTAGTTAGTTAGTTAGTTAGTTAGTTAGTTAGTTAGGTAGTTAGTTAGTTAGTTAGTTAGTTAGTTAGTTAGTTAGGTAGTTAGTTAGTTAGTTAGGTTTAGGTAGTTAGTTAGTTAGTTGTTAGTTAGCTTAAGTTAGTTAGTAGTTAGTTAGTTAGTTAGGTTAGTAGTTAGTTAGTTAGTTAGTAGTTAGTTAGTTAGTATAGTTAGTAGTTAGTAGTTAGTAGTAATAAGTTAGTTAGTTAGTTAGTTAGTTAGTTAGGTTAGGTTTAGTTAGTTAGTTAGTTAGTTAGTTAGTTAGTTTAGTTAGTTAGTTAGTTAGTTAGTTAGTAGTTAGTTAGTTAGTTAGTTAGTTAGTTAGTTAGTTAGTTTAAGTTAGTTAGTTAGTTAGTTAGGTTAGTTAGTTAGTTAGTTAGTAGTTAGTTAAGTTAGTTAGTTAGTTAGTTAGTTTAAGTTAGTTAGTTAGTTAGTTAGTTAGTTAGTTAGTTATTTAGTAGTTAGTTAGTTTTAGTTAGTTAGTTTTAGTTAGTCAGTTAGTTAGTTAGTTAGTTAGTTAGTTAGTTTAGTTAGTTAGTTAGTTAGTTAGTTTATTTCTTAAGTAGTTAGTTAGTTAGTTAGTAGTTAGTTAGTTAGTTAGTTAGTTAGTTAGTTTAGTTAGTTAGTTATGTTAGTTAGTTAGTTAGTTAGTTAGGTTAGTATTAAACCGTAATATTGTAA